>JAULJZ010218513.1:0-17954 GCA_032270985.1 Heliamphora pulchella | reverse complement strand
TATTAAAAATAAAATTAAATACTAAAAACATGATTTTCAGTATACCAACCCTAATAATCTCCCACTTATACTCAAAATCATGTTGCCAGACATCTAACTCCCATCTCCTCTACATGACTATCAAAAGTCTTAGCCGGTAAGCTCTTTGTAAAGGATCCTGAAAGAAAAAAACCCTTTCTTGGAATCCTATATGCTAAAACAAGCAAGGATATCATCGATATACTTTTCTTGTGATAAGCCCAACATCTTTTGTTTTCGATCTCACACAAGCTTGATCCCAAGGATGTGACTGGATTCTCCCAAGTCCTTCATATCGAATTGCCCGAATAACCATACTTTAACTGTAGATAATGCCCCCACATAGTTTTCGATGAGCAAGATACCGTCTACATAAAGTACTAGAAAGATCACCACGCTTCCGTCACGCTTCTTGTACACACAGGACTCATCTAGACTTTGATCAAAATCATAAGATTTTACAGCTTGATCAAACCGAGTATTCCAAGACCTCGATGCCTGCCTAAGTCTATAAATAGATCTCTTAAGCTTACACAACACATGTTCTTGGGCCTTTATAATGAATCTGTCTAGTTGTATCATATAGCTACACTCGTCAAGACTTTCGTTAAGGAAAGCTGTATTGACGTCCATTTGCCAAATTTCGTAATCGAAATGTGCGCCCTTGGCTAACTTCTGTGGAGAAGGTTTGATCATCTTGAGCCACCAGGACCCTTAGGCCCTTGGATAACTTCTGTGGAGAAGGCCTGAGCTTCCTAAGCCACCAAGACCCTTAGGCACTTCCCTTCAATGGCTTGGAGCTTATAAGGGTCCTTCCTATGGATGAGTTAGGATCCATGCATCTTGCGCAGGTAATAAAAGAGAAGATTCCAGGATATTCATTAATCATGAATATTAACGACAATACATAGAATATTGAGATGTTTTTTTGCTTTATTATGGGCGACATGCTTTTCACGGGTAATACCTCTTAAAGTGTTTAGCATTCTAAGAGTGGGTCAAATCCTTCCCTTTAGTTGTTTAGAGCTTATATGCTCCTTTACCACACTGGAGTTTCACTATGTATGGTCCCTCCCAATTTGGTCCCAGCTTACCATCACATGGGTTTTTGGTTGCCAATACCACCTTTCTCAATACTAAATCCCCCGGGCTGAACCTCTTTTCTTTGACATTAGAGTTGTAATATCGCCTTATTCTCTCCTGATAAGATGCCACACGTATTGTCGATGTGTTCTGAATCTCTTCTAGTAGATCCAAATTGACCTTCAACTCCTTATCATTCTTCGCTAGTTCTTACCCGCTTATGCGGGCACTGGTCAGCCCAATCTCGACGGGGAGAACAACCTAATGGCTAAAAGTTAGCATATATGGAGTCTCCCTGTTGGAGTTTGAGCGTTAGTTCGATAAGCTCAAAGGACATTGGAGAGCTCTTCCAATCACTGCCTCTTTGCGTTGTCTAGCTTAGTCTTCAAGATTTTGAGTAGGGAGCAGTTGGTGACCTCTACCTGCCTATTAGATTGTGGATGAGTTGGAGAAGCATAGCACAACTTAATGTTTAGGTCGTCACAAAACTTTCTGAAATTCCTGTTATCAAACTACTTTTCGTTATCTGTCATGAGGGCTCTGGGGATTCCGAATCGACAAATAACGTCTTTTCACACAAAGCGAGTAACATTCTTTTCAGTGATTTTTGCTAGAGGCTCCACCTCCACCCATTTGGTGAAGTAATCAATCGCGACCACCAAGAACTTCATTTGCCTTTGTACCCTGAGCAGTGGTTCGACAATGTCCAAACCCCATTGTGCAAAAGGCCACGGGCTGGTCAGGACTGTGAGTTCCGTAGGTGGTTGCCTGGTCACGTTGGCGTTTCGCTGACACTTATCATACTTTTTCACAAAGTCTTTAATGTCGTGCATTAGTGTAAGCCAGTAGTAGCCAGCTCGCATCACATTTCTCATTAATGATCGAGCCCCCGAATGATTTTTGCAAACACCCTCATGAATCTCCCGTAGAACATATAGGGCTTCTTGCTCTGAGACACACCACAAGAATGGGGAGGTTGACCCTCTCCGATATAGCACTCCTTTAAGGATGATATACTGAGCCACTTGAAATCTTAATTTTTGGGCTTCCCTTTGTCCTCCGACAACTCGCCAGTTTCCAAAAACTTCACAATTGGCTGAGCCCAAGGTATGTCCACTGCTTCCACAGCTCCCACTAGCGTTCTAGGCTCCCCTATGCTGGGGTGATTAATAGCTTCGATAATTACCTCACTGGTTAGGTCGACTTCCCCTAAGGAGGCCAGTTGGGTAAGTCGATCAGCAGTCTCATTTTTTGCTCGAGGAATTTGAGTAACCTTGAACCACTTAAGTTGTTCGGACGAGCTATTAACAAGGAGTTTGTACTGCTAAAGCCGTTTTCCTTTTATTTTGTACTCCTCATTAACCTGATGGGCAACCAATTGGGAATCTGTATAAACATGAACCTACTCTACTCCGCAAACTTTGGCAACTCGGATCCCCCAAACTAGGGCCTCGTACTCAGCTTCGTTATTGGTCAGGATGAAATTAAATCATAGGGCAAACTTGAGTTTATCACCAAATGGTGTTTCTAAAAACAGGCCAACTCCTCCTGACCCTAGCTTGGCTGACCCATCCACATTTATTGCCCATACATCTTGATCTGGCGGGTCATGACTGCCTGGCCGTGCGTCGGTGCTCTTCAAATGTGGCAATCCCATAGAATCTTCACTGGCGATTTGTAGAGGTTTCTCCATCGGTGTTGTGTCTATAAACTCTGCCATAAAATCTGTTACTGCCTATCCTTTCATTGACATTCGTGGCTTATACTCAATGTCGAACTATCCAAGCTCTATCGCTCACTGAATCAGTCTTCCAGAGGCCTCCGACTTCTGTAACACCTTTTGGAGTGGTTGATCAGTTAGAACTGCTATTGTATGGGCCTAGAAATATGGTTTGAGCTTCCTAGCTAAGATTACCAGGGCTAGTGCTAGCTTCTCCAGGTTGGGATACCGGGCCTCCGCACCTCAAAATACCCTATTGACATAGTAGACTGGCTTCTGTGGACCGTGAAATCTCTTATCAAAGCCGAACTAATGACCGTCATAGACACGGCTAAGTACAGATATAATGGTTCATGCGAAGTAGGATTAGAGAAGAGTAGAGGTTTAGAGAGGTACCTCTTCAGCTCCTCAAAAGCTAACTCACATTCTGCGGTCCAGATGAAGGCCTTTCTCAAACCCTGAAAAACGGTAAGCATTTGTTAGTTGCCTTGGAAATAAACCGATTCAGAGCCGCCACTCTTCCCGCCAATCTTTGAACTTCTTTGGTGTTGGTGGGTGATGCCATATCCAAAATTGCCCTTATCTTGTTTGGGTTGGCCTCGATGCCTCTCTGGCTGACTAGATACCCCAGAAATTTCCCTAAGGATACACCGAAGGCACACTTTGTCAGATTAAGTTTCATCCCATACCTTTGCAACACGGTAAATGCCTCTGCTAGATCACCGAGATGCTGATCTGCTCTTCTACTCTTAACCAGCATATCATTCACATATACTTCCATGTTTTGACCAATTTGCTTCTTAAACGTCGAATTCACCAAATGCTGAGAAGTGGCTCTATCATTTTTGAGCCCAAAGGGCATGACTCTGTAGCAGTATAATCCTCTAGACGTGACAAAGGCTATCTTTTCCTGGTCAGGAATATGCATTAGGATTTGGTTATAGCCAGAAAAGGCGTCCATAAAGCCGAGCAGTTCATGGCCAGCGGTAAAGTCTTCCAAAAGATCAATCTAAGGCAGAGGGTAGCTATCCTTGGGAAAAGTTTTGTTGAGATCTATAAAATCAATGCACATGCACCACTTCTCATTTGCCTTTTTTACCATAACAACATTTGCCAACCACTCCGGGTATGCCATCTCTTTAATGAACCCTATTGTCTTTAAATTACTGACCTCTTGATTGACAGCTTGGCTACGCTCCTGGGCAAAAATTCTCTGCTTCTGCCTCACCGGTCTGGCCTTTGGCTATACATTCAAATGATGGACCATAACAGCAGGGTCTATTCCTGGCATGTCTTGGTGTGACCACGCAAGCACGCCTATGTGATCCTTCGAGAATTCCACTAACTGACATTGTATAGTCTAGCCAACTTTGGTCCCGATTAGCACCATTTTAGATAGATCAGTATCATGAATCTGAACTGCTGTCAGGGGTTCAGCTGGCTTAGCTTGTTTTAGGTTGCTTTTATCCCGAACCTCCATCTCCTCAACGCTCAAAGCCTCCCTATGGGTGTGCTCCTTGAGTGAAGTGCAGTAGCATTCTCAGGCAGAAAGTTGGTCACCCCTTGCATATCCCACCTCTCGAGGCGTAGGGAATTTAACTAAGAGATGGTAAGTGGATGTGATTGCCCGAAAACTATTTAGCATACTGCGGCCAAGGATCACAATATATGACGAAGGACTATCTACAACCAAGAAGGTTACCATATTGCTGAGCTTGCAGTGCCCATCCCCGATATTCATGGGCAGTTGAATGGCCCCTAAAGGGTACACGCGGTCTCCAACAAAACTGATAAGAGGGATATAATGGGCTATAATTGTCCCTGACCTACACCCATTTGGTTGAAAGCAGTGACAAAAAGAATAGCTACAGAACTTCCATTATCTACTAAGACCCGCCGAACGGTGTGATTACTTATCAATAGGGTGATGACAATGGGATCATCATGGGGGTGTTGGACCCCTTTACTATCATACTCCGAAAAAGTGATGGTGGTATGCTCCTCTTTCCCCTTAGTTGGGTGAGAAGTTTCGTCGACCCCGATGGGTATCACCGTCTGTTCCTTCTTATCACATATCTTCATTCGCTTGGTATGAGTTTTCCTTACTGACTTGGTCTCACCACCTCTCACGAATCCTCTTGCAATAGTCTTGATCTCCAGGCATGAGGGATCACCATGTGTTTTGGGCTAAGTTGGGCCAAGGCGATCATCCTTTGGGGCTTTGGTTTCATCCGCCCGCCGAGCGTGGATCGAGAAACGGTTCAACTTCCCCTGCCTGGTCTTCTTAATTTACTCCTTGAGGTCATAGCAATCCTCCGTGTCGTGTCCATGGTCCTTGTGAAAGTGACAATATTTACTTTTGGACTGTTGCGTAGGATCACCCCTCAATTTCTCAGGCCACTTAAGTTCTGGGTCTCCCTTAATATGGAGCAAAACTTGCTCTAATGGGGTGACAAGGGGGGTAAAGTCCTTGTACTTAATCCCGATAGGTTTTTGATATGGGGAATCTTCCAATCGTCTGCTCTGATCAGACCCTCCAAGTATTACTCGCCGATCAATTTTTGTAGACCGTTTCTCTGGTCTAGGCTGCGCATCCCCCTCCTTCTGCGTCTCGCATCTACTGCATCTTCTACATTTATATGCTTCTGGGCCTTTAGTATCAGCTTGGCCATGTTCACTAGGGGAGTTTTTGATAAAGAGAAAAGGAACTGTGATGGCAATAGGCCACCAATGAAGGCCGTCAAGGCCACCTTACCATCCACGTCATCTACTTGGAGGGCCTCCCGATTGAAGTGGTTTACATAATCACGAAAGCGCTCCCCCTTCGCTTGCTTAATATTCAACAGGCAGGTTACCGATTTCCTATGTCGTTGCCCATCAATGAAATGAATAATGAACAACTTGCTTAGTTGAGCAAAAGATTCTATAGAATCGGGCTTCAACTTGGTAAACCAGATTTGCGCAGGACTTCGCAGGGTAGTTAGAAAGGCTCGGCACATAATTGCTTCCGGTACGGTGTGGAGGCACATCATGGAATTGTAATTGTCTAAATGGCCTAGTGAGTCAGACGTTTCGTCAAACACGTCGACAGCAGGCATCTTGAACTTAGGGGGTAATGGTATGACTATAATGGTTGGGATGAAAGGTGTACCAATTTTTTGAACAAGATCAGCCAAGATTGAGGGCATCTTGCCCCTCGTCGCTTCTATCACATTGTTGAGTGTCGCTTTCACTTCTCGAATCTTCTCGTCCTATGCAGTTGACACCTCTGATGGCTCTCCCTTGTTTGGGTGTGCTCGCTCCATGATTTGCGGCACACAGATAGGGGGGCGGAGGGAGATTGACGCCACTAGCCACTTCCTCCTCCTCCCTGAGCGGCAGGTTGTGAGCCTCATCTTCACCTTCGCCGTGCTATGTATGGGCAAAATGACCTCTCAGATTCAAAACTCGATGTGGTGGAAGGACATTCTCCTCACATTCCCTCAGATGTTGCAACAACTCCTAATTCTGTTGAACTAATTGGAAAATGCCTTGCATCAGATGATGGAGTTGTTCTTGGATGGGGCGATTATCCCTTATGGTTAGGGATGCTAAATGGTTGCATCCTAGTTAATATCATCGACCTTGGATCTAGTTCTCACCATTCACAGCCGAATTCACCACCGAAAAATAAAAAGATTCCCACAGACGGCGCCAATGGATGGTGTCTCCCCTGGTATTGGGTTCCAAATTCTCTGAATTGGCCTAAAACAAAGGAATGAAATCGTTAGAAAAGGGGTCGGTGTTTTCTCTGGCGGGCCCTCTCCGACGGTCAAGTTAGAGCTCCGGTGGAGTAACCCTTAAGCAAACATAAAATCTCCAGTTCTAGAATGCGTACCTTTTCTCTCATGGATTATTCTCTTTATACACCTGTGGGGCTACGTGGCTAACTAACTATGTGGGGACCGTTGTAACAAAATAGAAAAGGAATATAGAGCTTCCTCACACGCCTTCCTCCTTACGCGCGCTCCCTGATCAGGAGATATACCTGATTAGCTGTGTCTTCCTTCTTCCTCGTCGCCCTGGGCCGTTCACCTTAGGCTTAAGAGTGTTGTGTTGGGACTCTACTAGTTGGATCCTGGGCTTCACACAGCCCGCCGGGCCCAACTATCAATCTCCCCATCAAGAATTATTATCACATGTAATTCTAAGCATTTTTAAAAGTCTTATAGATCTCAATAATAAAAGATCTAGATTTGATGGGTGGTGAGAGCCAATCTTTTGACTATATTGAGTAGAAAGCCTAAAAGTTGAGCTACCTAACACTAGTAAATTTTTTCTTGAATTCAATTACGAGTGTTTGGGGCAGAATTTGAATTTTAGAATGAAACATTAGAATCTTATAAAAGGTGGCAGCTAGAATTGAAATAGCTGGCTGGATTGAGTTCTAAGTGAAAGCATTAAAAGCAATTTAAATGAAATAGAACACATGGCTACAAATGACAATATTACTAGAGAAATGAAAGGGACCGATTACAAATAAAAAGGAGCAGGTGACACATGTTATTTCAAGAAAAAATCAAATAAAGCAACTGCTGTTGGAGCAAAAGGTGGCACCAAATAGGAGAAGCAGTTATGCAATTGGTTATAAAATGAGAAGAGGCCGAAAAGAGAAAGACACGTCTCAAACGCATCAGAGCCCCAAGTTTATTCCAATTTCTTATCTTTTACTTACATATTTTTTCGCTCCTAGTTCAAATCCAGTAGTTTAGTCTTATTCCGTTTCAATTGCAGGATTAGATTTAGTCTTCGTATTTATTCGAGTTAGAATTTGTCATTGTTCCAATTTCTACTAAGTTTAACACAACTGGACATATTCATTCTGGCACGTCCGCACTATATTATTAAGTCCCGAACATATTCAGTGTGAACACCATCATTTTTTTGGCATGCCTGGTGGAACGCAAGTGTCATTAAGAAGCACAATGGCAAGGAGAGGTCAAGGAAAACCTGTTCTAGGTCAGGCCATAGGAAACACATTGCCCGATGGTTCTGATGATGAGATGCAGCATTCAAAAACCATGGTTGAAACGTTGAAGGTATATTTTCAAGAAGCTAACAAGGAGTTATCTCAGTCTTTGGCAGCACCGATACATGATTTAACTTAAATGATTAGACATATGATGAATCTAATCAATGAAAAGGTGACGACTTCATTATCAGCAGGCCATATTAGAGTAACAAATCAATAAACAGTGTGACAGCCTCCCATACAGTTGCCCCATCTCCTCATCCAAGATCATCTTCCAATAGGGGCAGCACAGTAGCCAAATGGGACCTCCATGAGGAATAGGCCAAATGAGGGAAATGGTGTTAGTCAAAGGGATTTTTAATTAGATTTTGATGATTTTTATAATTTATTTTCTTAATTAATTTGATTTAAAAAGATTATGTTTAATTATTTCTAAAAAAGGTAAGTGTTGACACTATATGACAAATGAGTCGACACCTTATGCCATTTGTGTTAACACTTTACATCAAATAGGTTGACACTTAGTGTTCATGAAAAAAATGTTGTGTCAATGCCAATTAATAATTGAGTCGACACCTTAAGGTAAAGCACGCTTGAAATTCTCAAGTGTGTCGACACAAATAAAATTTAGAGTCGACACCTTAACTGCTTTGCTTAAGATGTTTCAAGAACACAAATGAGTCGACACCAATGCAGAATGGGTCAACACCTCAGTTCCTTGCGGGAATCATTTTAGGTCGACATCAAAGTGTTTTGAGTCGATACCAAGTGATCCTTCGGGTTCCAGACTTTGAGTTGTACGGGTTGTCACCAAAGTCACAGGAGTCGACACCTAGACACCCTTCGGGAAACAAAATGAGTCGACACCAAAGAAAAATGGGTCAACACCAGGACTTTGAGCCTTTCCTGACTCCAAGTCAAAAAGGTCGACACCAAAGATTTTTGAGTCAACACAAAGGTTCCTTTCGGAAACAAGAGTTTTAGGTCGACACCAAATGAAGATGAGTCGACTCTAAAATTTTCGAGGCTGACTGTAATTTCAAGGGTTGACACTATAACGCTTTTGAGTCGATACCAAAATTCTAGTAGCTGATCTGACAAAATGGGTCGACACCAATGAAGATATGAGTCGACTGTTAGGGTTGTATACTAAAACCCATGTTTGGATTTTGGTATTGTTTTTATTTATTAATAAAAACTATTTTTTCATTTTAATGAGAATCTTTATAAGCAATGTATGCATTTTATTATTTATTTAATGTTGTGCATGGTTATTTTTTATTCTACATAATATTTAATCTGGTGTGTAGAGTTCGGCTTATATACGGAAGACAAGATTAAAGGTTCTTGTGAAATATAAGTTTTGGTTCACAGTTTAGATGGAATTGGACAAACCATTGGTACGACTGTAGCATAAAGTTTTAGTAGACATGTCTAGATTACGAAAAACAGATAATAGCATCGTCTATTATTTTGACTCGCTGTGCTAGTACACTTTGTATGTATTGAATAGAGCCACGTTAGGTAATTAATTTCATACTGACTCTATAAATTAATTCAAACCCCATGGTTATTATGAGTACTTATGCTTTTAATCTCGAAATAATTATTATTCGCGTATATTTAATATTCGTTGTTTTGATTCGTTAGATGGTGTGATTTTGTATAGGTCAATAATATCGATGAATTGGATAACAGTATTAAGTATATGGTGGATATTAATTATTGACAGAATCTACATCCTGAAATATCGGGATTGATGATACGCCCTTAAGGAATCTTATAAGTTTTAACCAAACCAAACTCCGTAGGTGAATTTCATAATTCGACAGTCAAATAAGTTAAGTAGAAGGGCTTAAGAAATTTTTGAAGTAGCTGATTAAATATAATTATCGGTAATTTAATTTAATCGGTGAGTATCTGTAAGCTTAACGTGAGAAGAATAATAAGCATTTAATAACAGGAACTCAAATAATTGGTTTTGAAAATAAGGCTGGAAGTTCATTATAATTCTTTAGTGGAATGAATTATAATTTATGTTTTTATGAAATTGTTTCTAGACTGATGCAGGATTTCATAATTACATTGGAAGTATGTCTTATTTACTCCACAAGTCTATGTTGTAGCTTATTTATATATCGTTATAACCCTGGCCGCTAAATGAGAATCACATTTAGTCTTTTAGGTTTTTCACGTATTCGTAAAAACTAGAAAAAAGAGAGGTAGCCAGATAGGGTTGGGAGCACGGAGGATCTAAGCCCACACTTAGTTTGTGTTTTTTGGCGGTTGAGAATACAGTAGAAGATCTGAATGGAGAAAAAATTGCCGGTTGATTGCCGTGTTGATCTTTGGATTCAAGTTCAAGAACAAAAACGTGATCAAATAAGTGGGATCTATTAGGTATAATCCTTACTCTGCCTTGTGGGTGTACCGGGTTTCTGTTTTGGGGTTTGAGGTTCAAGATTGTTCATCCCGTACGAATTTTATCCAAATGGTTTGTCCGTCCGTCTGAACGGTACGATGCAGTACAGTTTTTTTTGTTGTATGATCTTCGCCTCGTGCCACGTTTGATTCGATTCGTATGCATCAACTTAGTTTTTTGGGATTCAGTTCCTTACAAATGGTATTAGAGCGGTCTTTGATGCTACATATGGGTTGAATCAAGTTCATGTTGTCCATATCTGTTGATCTATGCATATGGGGTTCGAGTAGACTAGAACTATGCTAACGTTTGTTTTGTAGTGTTCTATCTTGACGTTATAGTCATATATGAGCGTATGTTTGATTGCATTAATGTATGATGATGGTTTTTGGTTTCAACGACGGTTTTGATAGTGGTAGAATCAATGTGAACTCCATTGGGGGCATAGGATCATGTGTAACCTTCTTTCTCCAGTAGATTGAGTGCGAACTCCTAATATGGAGACATAGGAACCGAGCTTGTAATCTTTAACAGTTTGAAGTTGAAGATTAGATCGTGTTTTGGAAGCCCCGGCAAAGTTTTCAGTCGTTTTGCAGAGTTTTAAAGTGATTAGAACAGATCTGGTACTTGACGGAGAGGCTAGGGTTCGCAAAAACAAAGTGCAAAAATCCTGTTTTTGTTCGGACGCCCCAACCTTCTGTCCGGACGGAAATCATTTTGGAGAGATTCCATCTAGACGCCCTTAGGAATTTTGGAATGACCATGAAAGTAGGGATTATCTGTTTATTTATTGTCATATGCATGTTTATTACTACTTATAATTTTTTTTGTGGATGCATGATTCGGGACAATATGGATAACTATTATTATTGCATGCATGATAAAGGGTTTAATTTAAATGAATTCATTTTTTCGAAATTGTTTAATATGAGTAACTGAACAATAAAATTAAATTCTCAAGTTTTATTTAAAAATATTTTTTTATAAAAAGGAAAAATTAAAAATTTTATTAGTTACACATATTGGAAGCAAACTGCTAAGATCATTGGTTTGAATATGATTTTTTCGATAAAAAATTTCTGAACGAGCAATCGCCAAAACAGGCTCCAGTTTAAAATTTTTTGATATCGAATGATCAAAATAAAATCCGTACTCTCAAAGTTAGATTCAAGATTATATTCAAAATCTGGTATAATGATTTCGCTTACTGCAACAACCACGAATGTGAATCTTTCGAGTTGAAGCCCCGATCAAGCCTTCTACTGTATTTTTGGATGTGAGTCAGAGCGTAGAGTGAGCTATAATCTATCTTGATATTGAACCTACTAATCTAGCCACCTAGGATTTACGTGAAAATCCAAATTTAATAATGAATGAAATGTGGGCTACGGTTAGCATAGCCGCATATATATAGGGCTACAACAAGGACCTGTGGGATAAATATGACTTGAAATTCTAATGTAATTATGAAAACTCGCCTGCCCCTGAAGCGATTTGATAGAAACATAAATTACAATTGATATCACTAAAGGATCGTAATTGTACTCCCAGCCATATTATCAAAATCGATTATTTGAGCTTCTATTATTAAATGCTTAACTAGCCTCCATACGTTAAGATTTTCTATACCAACAAATTAAATTTAATTACTGACAATTTAATTTAATCAGCTTCTTTAAATTTCTTAAGCCCTTCTGCTTAACTTATTTGATGGCCGGATAATTAAATTCACCTGTAGGATTTGGCTCGATCAAAACTTATAAGCTCCCTTAAGGGGGTATCGTCAATCCTAAACAATCATGTCGTAGATTTCGTTAATAATTAATATTCGCCATATATTTAATACCGCTATCCAACTCACCGAAAATATTGACCCGTAAAAGATCGCACCCTCTAATGAATCAAAATAACGAATATTAAATATATGCAAATAATAATTATTTCGGAATTAAGTGCATAAGAACTCATAATAATCTTGGGGTGTGAATTAATTTATATAGTTAGTATAAAATTAAATATCCTAATGTGGTCCTGTTCAATACAAACAAAGTGTACTAGCACAGTGAGTTGGAATAATAGACGACGCTATTATCTGTTCCCCGTAACCAAGAAAAGC
This sequence comes from Heliamphora pulchella, assembly GCA_032270985.1. NCBI lineage: Eukaryota > Viridiplantae > Streptophyta > Magnoliopsida > Ericales > Sarraceniaceae > Heliamphora > Heliamphora pulchella. The sequence continues at coordinate 5,584 of JAULJZ010218513.1, read as the reverse complement.
ATCCTAAAATTCTGTGCTACAGTCGTACCGACGGTTTGTCCAATTCCATCTAAACTGTGAAATAAAACTTATTTTTTACAAGAACCTATAATTTGGTTTTGTGTGCAAGTCGTACTCTACACACTAGATTAAATATTGTATAGAATAAAAGACATCCATGCATAACATTAAAGAAATGATATTGCATATATTGCTCATTAAGATTCTCATAAAATGAAAAAATAATTTTATTAAATAATAAAATTAAATATTGAAATCAATAAAATCTATGATTTTTAGTGTACAACCCTGACAAACTCCTACTTATACTCAAAGTCATGCTGCCATACATCTAGCTCTCATGCCCTCTATATAACTGTCAAAAGTCTTAGTCGGTAGGCTCTTTGTAAAAAGATCTGCAAGGTTGTTCGCTGATGCAATTTTGGTCACAACAACATCACCCATCTATACAATTTCTCGTATCAGATGATACTTATGCTCAATGTGCTTTCCTTTCTTGTGGACTCTTGGCTCCTTCGAATTTGCAGTCGCTCTGCTATTGTCACAATAAAATGTAATAGTCGACTAAACTGAAGGCACCACATCTAAATCCAATAGGAAGTTCCTGAGCCAAACGGTCTCCTTGGCTGCTTCCGAAGCTACCACGTACTCTGCCTCCATGGTGGAATCAACAATGCAGGACTACTTGATACTCCTCCAACTTATAGCTTCACCTCCCAAGATAAACATATATCCTGAGGTAGACTTACGAGAATCTTTGTCTGATTAGAAGTTCGAGTTTGTGTACCTCAAAGGTACTAGCCTATCTGCCTGGTAAACTAACATATAATCCTTAGTTCTTTTCAGGTACTTGATTATATTATTTACCGCAGTCCAATGCTCCTGCCCTAGGTTAGACTGATATCTACTGACCATGCTAATGGCAAAACAGATGTTGGGTCTAGTACAAAGCATAGCATACATTAGGCTTTCTACTACCGAAACATCAGGAACTGCCTTCGTCTTCTCTATCTCATCAGTTGTCTTAAGACACTGATTCTTGGATAGAGTGATTCCATGCCTAAAAGGGAAAAATCTTTTCTAGGAATCTTGCATGCTAAAATGAGCATAGATGTCATCGTTATACTTTACTTGTGATAAGCTCAATATCCTTTATTTTTGATCTAGCAAAAGCTTGATCCCAAGGATGTGACTGGTTTTTCTCAAGTCCTTCATATTGAACTGCCTAGATAACCATACTTTTACCATAGATAACACCCCTACATCGTTTCCGATGAGCAAGATTTCATCTACATAAAGTACTAGAAAGACTACCACGGTTCCGTCATGCTTCTTGTACACATAAGACTCATCTGGACATTGATCAAAATCATAAGACTTTATGACTTGATCAAACCGAGTATTCCAAGATCTCGGTGTCTGCTTAAGTCTATAAATGGGTCTCTTAAGCCTGCACAACATGTGTTCCTAGCCCTTTGCTATGAAATAATCTGGTTATACCATATAGATACACGCGTCAAGACTTCAATTAAGGAAAGCTGTCTTGACATCTATTTACTAAATTTCATAATTGAAATGAGCCGCAATGGATAAGAGAATCCAGATAGACTTAAGTATGGCTACCAGCAAAAAGTTTCCTCATAATTAATCCCTTCTTTCTGAGTGAATCCTTTTGCAACAAACCTACCTTTGAAGGTTTTTACCTTTCCGTCTACTCCTCTCTTCCTCTTGTAGATCTACTTGCATCTAATGAATTTTTTCTTTCAAGTGGTTCTACAAGTTTTCAGATCTAATTAGAATACATAGATTCTTTTTCTGAATTCATAGCCTTTTGCCAAAGATTAGTATCTTTGTTCTGGAGTGCTTCATTGTAGTTACAGGGTTTGATATCTAGTTCTACAGGGATCCTATCAAATGACTCTCCCAACGCGCTATGTAGAATTTGAACCCTGTGCACCATTACCCATATGCTCATCTGACATGTTAATGGTAACACCTTGATCTAGTTCAGGATCTGCACCTGTCCCGATAATCCTCCCACTACAACGAGGCAATGGGATATTAGTGACTTGTGGTTTCTCTTCCGTTTTACTGGTATTTTCTCTTAATTTTTTTAGAATAATTTTACTTTTGAGCCTGTGGTCCATAATGTAATCATTTTTCAAGAATTAGGTATTGGTGCTAATAATGACCTTCTGATCCTTAGGATTATAAAATAAACCACCCTTTGTTCCCTTGGGATACCCTATAAAGAAACAGACTTCTGTCATCGATTTCAACTTACTTGTGTTTTCTTTTAGCACATGTACTGGACACCTCCAAATTCGAATATGTCTCAGACTAGGCTTGCGCCCGGTCTACAATTCTATGGGAGTAGAAGGTATTGACTTAGAATGTACCAAGTTCAAAATATAAGCCGCTATCTCTAATCCAAGTCCTCAAAACGAATCGAGTAATTCTGAATATCTCATCATCGACCTTACCATCTCCATAAGAGTTCTATTTTCTCTTTTTGCTACACCATTCTGCTACGAAGTGTCTGGTGTAGTCAACTGGGATATAATTCTTACTAACGACAAGTAGTCTCTAAACTCTCCAAAGAGGTACTCGCCACCACAGTCGGATCGTAGTGATTTGATACTTTTACCTAGATGCTTCTCTGTCTCTGCCTTGAATTCTTTGAATTTCTCAAAGTATTCAGACTTATGGTGCATCAGGTAAATGTATCATTTATGAGTAGTAGTCAATGAAACTGACGAAGTACTCAAAGCTACCTCTAGCCTGGATAGTCATAGGATCACACACATCAGAGTGAACCAGTTCCAATGGTTCTTTTGCTCTATAGCTTTTGGCCGAAAAGGGTCTCTTGGTTATTTTACCCTCTAAGCAGAACTCACATACTGAAAGTGCCTTCACTTCTAATGAACTGAAAGATCCATCTTCTACCAGTCTATTTATCCTTTTTAGATTAATATGATCCAAGCATAAGTGCCAAATAAATATTAGGTTCATTAAGGAAGGACCCTTTCTCTTATATGGTAAATTAGATGTATTATTCAATTCAATTAGTTATAGTATACAAGTGACATGAGATATAATATACAGATCATTCACCAATGTATCAGAACAAATAAAACGTTTATTTTTCTAAATAACAATAGAGTCATTAAAATGAACAGAATATTTGTTCTTTGCCAAATTAAAAATCGAAATTAAATTTATTCTAATAAAAGGTACTTAAAGACAATCTCTCAATATTAAAATTCGATCTCTACCAAAACTAAGAGTGATATCTCATACTGCAACTGTTGTCACCTTGGTATTATTGTCCATATGTAGGTAAATTTTTCCATCACTAAGCTGCCTGGTTTCTTAGAACCCCAACAAAGAATTACAGACATGATTAGTGGCTCCTGCATCTATACACCAGGAGGTACCAGTAGATAATACCACTAAACATGTTTCAACCACTAGTGAACATAAATTACCTTGCTTGTTCTGCTTAATGAGAAAAATTAAACACTACTTTTTTTAATGCCTCAACTGGTTACAATGATAGCACTTGCCTCTCGTTTTCTTCACACTAGGTTTTGGCCCCTTAGCTACTTTTGGACTTGTGTCTCCCTATTTCTGAATATTTTTCGTCTTCTTGCCTTTTGACTCAGAGGAAGAAACTTTTTCAGCCACATGCACACTACTTGACTTCTTAAGAACACCCTTGGCTGCTTGAAATTCTTTAAAAAGTTCTGTAAATAAAAAGTTGAGCTTATTCATGGAATAATTCAAGCAAAACTGCTTAAAACTATCTAGCAGGGACTAGAGTATGATATTGACTTAGGTTTCCTCGTTAATCTCAGCTTCTAGAATCTCTAGTTCATTCAGAAAACTGATCATCTTCAGAACATGATCCCTAACTGGGGTTCCTTTAGCAATGCTTGTATTTATAAGAGATTTCATGGCCACCTGCCTAGTAGCACGATTTTGATCCCTAAATATTTCTTTGAGGTTCATAATCGTGTCATAGGCACTGGACATAGACTAATGCTGATGCTGTAATACATTTGACATAGAAGCCAAAATATAATAGCGAGCCATCTGATAAGCTTTTTTCCACTTCTGATAAGCTCGAATTTCCTATTCGGTTGCCTCCTCATCTAGTATTGGTGGACAAATCTCAGATAGTACAAATTTATAGTCCTTGGCAGTTAAAACAATTTCCAAGTTCCTTTTTCAATCTACATAGTTTGGTCCCGTTAGTTTATTTTTTCTTTGAGTATAGTCGTGAGTGAATTGAAATTCATTTTAATCCTGAGAATGACATAATTAAAAAATATTAATTATGATGAGAAAAAAATTTAAATTTTATTTTAAATTAGTTTCCTTTAACATTTAAAAAAAATTCGCCAGCAATCTGATACTTTGTGAATAGCATGCCTTGATGGAATGACGTCTAATATCCATCACTTGTTTACACAGCCCAATTTCTATTAATTTTACTATTCAGGCAATAGACCGTGCTAAATAAAATTAAATAGATGGCGTAGTTTCGGTCCAGTAAATAATAGCAGTGACTTAGATGGTGATAATACTATTATTTACAATTAAGTGTTAACTATCACCTAATCCTGAATCAATCGCTTCGTAATAAATTCTTCAGATGAAAAAGTGATCAATACTAACAATTATCCAGAATTATCCTTGAATGAGGTCTGTACCGGCGATACCGCAATTAATTTTGTTCGATGGGGAGGACGACCTTATTGCCATCACGCAGAATTAATTATATTACCTACGAACTAGTGATGGAGACCGCGGAATTTATCTGTGAATAAATTTCCTATCCTATTTAGTTTTTTAAAGATTTTTTGAGGGCTATAAAAATTGTTTAATTAAAATAAATTTATTAATTTTGAAAAATCACACAATTTCAAAGATTTTGATTTTTTTAAAACCATCTTTTCGTATTTTAATGTGTAACAAATAAAATATTATAAAATTTTTATTTATTTAAAAAATTTATATAAATCCAAGAATTTAATTTTATTTTTCAAGTTACACATTTTTCTAAAAAATAATAATTTATTAAAATTAATTTTTTAATTAATTCAAAATTTAGAAATAATTTTTACGTTTTTGTAAGATATATGATTTAATAAAAAATCATCTTAAACGCATTAATTTGTAAAAAAAAATATTAAAAATTTTCTTTCAAAAAAAAATTTTAATTAAAGAAAATTTAATTTAATTTTTTTCGTTACAAAAATTATTTAAAATAAATAGAAAAAATAAAATAAATATATATCATCCACGCAATTTAAATAAATATAAATGCAATATATATATGTGTATATGTCCCGATTTTATGATCAAATAGAAACTCTACCGAGTTTCAGTCTCCTGTTTGAAGATTACATGTAATCTTTCAATCCTTATCGGAATTAGCTTCCTAATTTTATTTTTTTCGTTACAAAAATTAATTAAAATCAAATTTTTTTGAATTAATTAAAATACGTAGGAAAAATAAAATAAATATATATCTTCCACGCAATTTAAATATATATATATATATATATATATATATATA
>JAULJZ010218504.1:0-17668 GCA_032270985.1 Heliamphora pulchella | reverse complement strand
ATGTTACACAAAATGAGAATATCTAGATATCATATTGACGAATATAATTACTCACAAAAAAATTTGGATAAATCACTATGTATATCCTATTACCAAAACGGATTATATGCAATTTGTATATGTCCATGTATATCTACTCATTTACCATAATTACATATGTAACTTAAATAGTTAATGTATATAGAATTACTATAATTACATATTTTAAGTTCGTTTGCTATGAAAAATATACGTTACCAATTTGTATGGCGACCACAACGAGAAAAGTTCATACTCATTTCAGGATATTTTTAGGTACAATATATAAAAATGGGATCTAGTGGAATAGTAGTTTAGAGTTTGATCTTTATCCCTAAGTCAAAATGGGATCTTAGACCAAATCACCCTTATTTAAGACCAAATCACCCTTATTTATTTTAGAGTGTAAAACATTCTTACACACACACACGTATATATATTTGTCAACAGTAATCATAAATTTTAAAAATATGACCTTATTGAATAATCTAAAATTGGTAAAGACTAATCTCTAAACAAATTCATTAAATAAGACCTTAAAATAATTCCCCCATTAAAACTTGAATGCTAACTGTTTTAAGTTGAATACTTGTTTAATAAAAAATTAAGTTATGAATTAAAATAAATTACTTATAATTTCTAATTTTATTTTATTTTTTCTTTTAATTTGTATATTTATGGAGGTGATGTAGTAATATGGTGGTAGTTATGGTACTGGTCATGAAGGAGATGTGATTGTTGATGTGACAATATTGGAATAGAATATGAGCACGGTGGTTATGATAACAAAAATGATTGTAAGTAAATAAAAAAGATTAATGGTGGTAAAAGTAGAAGAATGGTGGTGGCAGATATCATGGTTATATCAGTGGCATGGTATTGACGGCAACAAAAGTGGTGGTGGGGTTGGTGGCATAATGGTAATAACAAAGGTGGTGACATAATCATGGAGTAGTGGTTGTGAAATTGGTGGTATGTTGATGGCGAGATGGTGGTGGTGGGAATGGTGATATAGTAGTCGTAATGAAGGCGGGTAGCATGGTAGTGGAAGGGTAGTGGTATGCTAATGATATGAAGTTTTGGCAGCAGAGGTGGTGAGTTCATGATGGTAGGGATAGTAATGATGTGATAATGGTAGAACGGTGGCAATAGTGGTTATAGCATGGTAGTGGTAACAATTTGGTAGTGGTGGAGTGATGACAATGCTAGTAAGTATGATAGGATGACAATGTCACGATGGCCACATGGTAGTGGTGAGTGATAGTGGTGGTGGTTAGAACATGATATTAGTGGCAAAAGAGAGTGTTGACATGGTGGTGGTAGCGACAAAAAAGAGTGTTGAGGTAGTGACGATGACTAGTATTAAGATCGGTAATGTGAGATTCGATTCTGTTTTAAATTTTTGTAATTAAATATTTACGTGATATTTCACCTGTGAGATATAAATTTTGAGTTTATGTGCTTGTTATATATGTGTGGTCAGTGAGCCCATTAGTCTTTTTATAAGTTTTGTTAGACTCGTATATCTGCGTGGAGGGCTGAAAAATTTAATTCAGATATAAATTCGAATTTTGATAAATTTTGAGGATAAAAGTTTTAAATTAATATTAACTTAAAAATATTAATTTTGGGTTAATTTGAGTATTCGTGTGAAAATTAATTAGATTGTTGGATAAAAGGGGTATTTTGGTCATTTTGGAAAGTTAATGGCATGGGGATTTGGTTTCAAGCTTTTAAAAGAAGCTTTCTCCTTCCTCTCCCTCCCCCTACCCAACGTCTCCCTCCTCTCTCTCCCTTACTCTCTTTTTTGTTTTCCTCCATGGAAGATCACTCAACCTCTCTCTCCTCTCTTTCTTCCATTTGAGGATCCAAGACCAGTAGTTGATCAAGGTTGCAAGAACAAGGATTGTTCTAGACGTCAAAAGCTACATTTCACCGAGTGGATTTTTAATTTGGCGAGTTCAGGTGTTTTTAATTGTTTAAAAGTTGGGACTTTCAGCCAAAGGTCCAAAAAAATAAATTTTAACGCGCAAGGTCTATCAGCAAAATTTTTAACACGCGAGGTCCAATTACCTATAATACAAATAAATTTAATACAAATAAATAAATTTATATGTAATGCATATAGATAAATTTATCTGTCGTTCTTTACTAGTATTGACAAATGTTAAACAGATAAATTTATTTGTTAAGTCAAATAAGCACAATTTGCTAAACAGATAAATTTATATGTTTCTTTCTAACATTGACAAATGTTAAACATATAAATTTATCTGTTCCTTTCTAGTAATGATAAATGCTAGACAAATAAATTTATCTGTTTAGTGAAACAAGTATAATTTGACAGATAAATTTAACTATCTTCTTAATTATACGAGACATATAAATTTATCTGTATACTTTATACGTGTTTTGAAAATGCACACTATTCTTCATACAGATAAATTTATCTATTTACTTATTTATGTAAGACAGATAAATTTATCTGTGTCTTTTATACGTGTTTTGAAAAGGCACATTATTCTTCATACATATAAATTTATCTGTATACTTATTTATGCAAGACATATAAATTTATTTGTATGTTTTGAAAAATGCACGGATAAATTTATCTGTTCAAAGGTTCAACTGGACTTATCGCATTAAAACTAGACCTCGCGCGTTAAAAATATTTATGGTGGATGAAAAACAAAATCGACGCTACTTTAAGGATTTAAGACTAATTTTTCGTTAAAAGTTTTGAGTTTCGATTCACCGAGGTACAATTTTAATTAATCTTAAATAAATTCCTTGGATATGTGATTAATTTCTTTTATTTATGCAAAATCATATGAAACTCTTTTTGTTTTGAAAACCCTAATTTTTATGAAACTTTAGAGTTGGTATTTGGAATGAGTTAAGGGATATCTTGTGAAGTTATATGAGTTCTATGAAAATTGTCGTTGATAGATGTTGAATCTTGTGTTATATTGAAAACCCTAGTTTAAGAGGTGAGGTTGAGATTCGGAATTTAGTGTATTAATGGAGTTAAATGAAAATTTGAAAAATTAATCGAGTTAATTGGAGTGGTGTGTGTGTGTGTGTGTTAAAATATGTTAGAATTTGTGTATGAATTGAAAATCATAGTTTAATTGGGAAAAAGTTTAATGAATGGTAAATTTGATGGATATTTGATTCTATTTAAATATTTTTGGGAGGCTTTGAAAAGTTAATTCGGTTATATTTTAGGGTTAGGAATTGGTTTTCACCCTGTTTTATGCAATAGAATTTCCTTTGAAAGAAAAGTTTGGGTTGTGGCAAATTGAGTGTTTAAAACATATTTTCTTTCTCTCAAGTGGGTCACTACTCAAGCGGTCTTGGATCCATTCGAGTAATCTATTACCCGAGAGAAAGGGGTTTGGCTTTGCCAGGTGGCCGCTCGTGTGGTTTTGGATCCACTCGAGCGGACTCACCTGGGTTGCGTTAGAACCTTGTTTTCATGTTATAAAAGTGTCTTTTCGTTCAGGTTTTGTCCGAGACCCTCTTGTGTTCAAATTGAAGCTCTAAAGTCTTCTTTTAATAGTTTAACTCTAATTTCAAAAATCGTTTTGGAGAAACTAGTTTTGTCCGGAACAATGAATGAAAAGTGAGTTTTTTTAAAGGTTTTTCTCATTCAAAATCGATTTACCTTCGTGGGTTTCTGTGAGGGGTTCACGTGCCTTGAGTTTGATAGGTTGGATATGAGATCATGATAGTGTAGATAAAAATCAAATTTTGGTTTATTTGTTGTGTTGGGCAATTATAATATGAGTTAATGGGCTTTGGTGAATGATTGTGGAATTAAATACTATTATTGTTTGAATTGAGAAGGTTACACATGTGTTGCAAATATGAAAGAGCGATGTATATGCTACACTGAGGTTAAGGTCAAATTAAGTTGTTGAAGAATGGAATTGATTATGATTTACGATAGGAAGAATAATTGATCAAGTGTATAGAGTTTTGTATATAAAACGTGAGATTATGTGTATGTGTTACATCATGATGAATGATGTGCTTTGGATTAGTATAGGTGAGTGTATATCTACCGCATCTATGTAGCCTGTGTGGCATCTATAGTCTATGTGTCATAAATAGCTTGAGCGGCGATATCAAAAATGTGAAAGTGTGGTAATCATAGTCGGTGTGGCAGTATTAGCCTTCGTGGTAATGAAAGTCGCAGGCACTCGTGATTGCTTGCTACCTTGCCTGAATGGTATTACGGTGTTTAATAAGTTTGTGGGGTGATAGTTGTAGAACTTGTTGAAAATCGGTCGGGAATATATGTCCATATTCATTGTTTACAAATCACAATAACAATATATATATATATATATTTTGGTGAGTTCTCAATAGTTTGGTTGAAGAATTGTCTTATGTATTATGGTGATGGTTTAAAATTTTTCTTTTTACATATCATTCTTTTATTCTTGTATAGTCATATCCTATTAATCTTTGGCTCACGGTGTTTGTGTATACCCTTTTCAAGTGTTAGAGCTAGATTTATAGCAAGAAAATTAGGAAAAAAGTTTTGACGATGTTTATCATGATCTCTTAGTGAATATGTGTTGAATTTGATATTAAAGGGATTGTAAGGCCTTATGGCCATGTCTTATAAATGTGGGTATAAATTTCAAATTTTATTAGTTTAGTTTGGAATCTCATATCATGTAAATTTGAAAGTTTTTGGTTTGAATATATGAGTGTATTCATGTTGATATTCTTGGATTTTGAGGCGTGATATGTAATGTCGTTCCAAATAAGAAGGAAAGTCCAGCATTCCTAAATCTTCCATTAATTTTTTACCAGTTAAGGCAATGATTTCGCGTTTGATGTTAGCGAATTGAACATGACAACTCTTTCTCTTCAATTCTAAACTGATTTTGTGTTTGGCGATGAACAAATTTGGTCACAAAAAATTATTCAAAATTTTCTGGGACTACATGTAAATTTGGTCATCAAACGTTATGTTGTGCCAAAATAATTGGCAACTAAATATGAATTTGGTCACCAAATATTATGTCACGTCAAAACAATGGGCGACTACATTTAGATTTAGTCATCAAAAGTAATGTTAAACTAAAATATTTGGTGACTGAACGTAGAATTGGTCACCTAAACGCCATTCTCGCAATTTTTTTTCATTTTGGTGCTAAAACGTTTGGCGACTAAAGGAAGTTTTAGTCACCTAAAAGTCATTCCAGCGATTCTTTTTCCCGTTTGACATTAAAACATTTGGCGACTAAAAGAATTTTTAGTCACCGCATGTTTGATTGTACCAAAACATTTGGTTACTACATGTATAATTGGTCACCAAAAGTTATGTTATGCCAAAACAAGTGACCACTAAATGTAAATATGATCACCAAAGGTTATGCTAAGCCAAGATTTCTCTTGACTAAATGCAAATTTTGCCACAAACATTTTGTTGCGCCAAAACAATTGGTGACAAAATGCTAAGTTGGTCACCAAAGGTTATGTTATTTCAAAATATTTGGCAACTAAATCCAGAATTGGTCACCAAAAGATCATGTTTACATAACAAAACTATTTAGTCTCCAATTAGTACCTTTTTGGTGGCTAACCCTTTGTTGCCAAAGGCCATTCCCGCGTTTTCTTTTTTCAAAAGGTTCTATTATGGTAGACCGTTTGGCGACTAAATGTAGCACTAGTCACCAAAAGGTAATGTTCGAGACAAAACCAATTAGTCACCATTTTGGGAGCTTTTGGCAATCAAAATGTAGTCGCCAAAGGATAGATTTGGTGACTAAAGATAACTTTAGTCACTAAAGGACATTTGTTGCGACCAAGTAATATTTAGTCACTAATTATAGAATATTTCGTGACTAAATTTTAATCACCAATGACCTTTCGCATGTCTTTGTCCCTATGGCTAAAAAGTTGCCGACCACATCTATATTTGGTTGCCGAAATGCTCTTTTGTGCAACGAAATAAATGTTGTTAGCCAATGGTACTACATTTCGCGACCAAATTTCAAGTTTGTCCCCAAAAGTGATTATGAAAAGTGTAATTTCTTGTAGTGTAATTATAATAGTATTGTACAGGGTTGGGGACAACATGGTGGGAGTGGTGTGGTGGTGTGATATTGATGGTGGTGGAATGGCACTAGTGGCATAATAGCGGTAGTGCACTGGAGTTGCGCTGGTGGTAGTAGTAGAGTTATAGCGGTACATATTATTACTTTTGCATGGGAAAAGATAATCTTAGTTGGAATTAAATAAAAAGTTTGCTATTTAAATATCTCTTTGTTCATATTTTAAGAGGTACTTAAAATCTCAAATGATATAAATTTAAGTTATCAAATGAACTTAATTAATTCTCACTTAATAGATTAACTTTTAAGCGTTGAATGGAATTATCAAACACTTCCACAATATTGGATTTATGAGAATAAAGTTTGTAATAAAACAATCATTTCCCTACTATGTGTATTTTAATTGATTCAATAACTATTCATATTTTAATTGATTCAGTAACTGTTCATATCTCTTTTCATTTCAATCTCAAATTTACATCCCTTTAAAATCATTTAAGTGAACCAAACATTACCTTCATATATTTATTTTATTTTATTGTTTATCAGTTTGTACAAAGTTTGTTTGTAGTAGATTAAATGTAGTTGATATCGACGACCTTTGTTTGGTTGTAAGCTTTAACGTGGTGTAAAAATTCAAAATCTAACATAATTTAATTATCGGTTCAATTAATTATAATTAATAAATTTTGAAAATTAATTAAAACTCAACTAGGTCAAAAATTATAAAACGTGAGTCCACACTAAATTATTTTGGGCTTAACCGATTTTAATATAGGGAAAATATCCACAAAAAGGGGTGATTAAGTAATTTGACACATTGACACGGTTCCCAAAATGACACATGCTAGATTTTGTTAATATATAAATAAAACATAAAAAATAAATAAAAATTCTAGTTCGATTTTTTCCCCATGAAATAAAGAATTATATCATCTCATTTAGAAAATTAAAATAAATTAAATTCAAAAGAAAAGAGATTATCAAATTTATCATCCCTCTTTGGCAAACACTTCCAAAGAGCTCTCAATCATCTTTTAGAAATTGTCAAGCATTCTTCAAGGTTCTATGCACAAAACTCCACCCAAAATTTTTAGGTTTTAGTGAAGAATAAGCCACTTAAACAAATACGTGTTTTCACTTCAAGTAAATTCAACGTGTTAAGATTCACAGATGTTCCAAACCTAATCTCTTCATTTTGAGAAAATTAATTCAAATTTGTTCTGAGATTAAATTATTTAAAGATCTCGACAGACTCCTTTCATCATTTTCCCCATTTGAAGGTTTGAAAAAGCTATGGTTCAGTTCAACAATAAACTATTTCAGCAATTGAATTACAACCAGTTCGAACATCGAATCATATGCTTGTCTTTGTTTTAAAAGTAATTATTGGACTCATTTGGTTTTAAATTATTATTATTTTTTCCATTTTTATGTGTTCTTTATTACCGTACTCAAAAATTATATTACAACAGACTATGCCTTTCGATTTTTAAGTCTAATTTTTTTTCCTATTTGTTTGCCAATTTATGCTTTTTGTCATTAATCGTTAAAATTATAATACAAAGACAAATTTCCCTATCAACCTACCTTGTTTTTATCACTATTTTTGAGAAAGACCAAAATTAATCAAATAGTCACATGCCATTAGTACTTATTGGGATCTCATAATTTAATTAAAATAGTTCATTATTCTGAATTAATTTAAAAACAGGTGATTTGTGCAAAAAATAAATTAATTAGACATCTGTAGTCATATAATCATATAATCAGTACAAATTTGTCTTTTACACTTTATTCTCAAAATCTTACAAACCGATCTTTTTTTTTCCCCAAAACAAATATATGCTTCAATCACTAATCTCAAATAATGAACAATTCTAATCAAATTATAATATCTCAATTAAAGTGTCAATGACATTGCGATTTAAGCAGAAAAATTCGCCATTGACGATATAAATACAAGAGTACGTCCGAATAAGAGAGCAAGAGCGTGAGCGAGAGATTTGGAAAAACTAATTATTTGAATTAGCTTATGGGTTCCATTATTTCATTAACTTCATATTAAACTAACATATATTGGATGATTAAAATATTCTTCTTATAAATATAATAACAGAATGAATACAATAACTAAGATAATCTCTCTAAAATATTCATCATAATGTTTCTAGTTTTTACCAAGAATATTTAAGTACCCAAAACATTACTAAAAAATGTACCCAAGAAATTCAAGCTTTAGGGCTCTAGAATAAATTTGGAGGGGCCATTAAGCAAGTGACCATTAAATCTTAAAAAAAAAAAAATTGTATAAAATTGGAATTACCCAAAATTTTGTAGGAGCCACATCCCCCTTGACCCTCAGCCTCCACCCTTATTTTCAACTATAATTTATAAGTTCTTAACCTCAACTACACCAAACACTCGTAAATATTTCCAGCATCAGTTTCCATTTTACAAAAATTAACATTGATAATGATCTGATATGTAATAACAAATAGAGACAAACTACTAACTGCCGGGTGGGGGAGGGAGAGAGAATGGTGGGTGGAAACAAGATCATCATCTTCTACAATAGATCAAAATTGCCGATATGGTGCAAAATGCTATTAGACCTAAAAATGCTATTAGAGACTCACAGTTGTGCCTATATTTTACTCCTTTCAGCTAAACCTGTCTATAGTTATTGGAAAATACTCCCAACCTAAGATCATTTCTTGGTTGGGGGTACAAGGCTCATCATATCTATGCTAAAAAAAGCTTGAATTTGAAGTGAACATACCAACATCAGCTGGGCCTAAAAACTTGGGTCAAAAGCTTGCTCATCCACCAATGCCGATTCCAATCCCACAGCTTGCGATCAATACTTTCTATGATCTTGTTTGATACGTGCCTTCATAGCATTCTTTTACTCTCGCTGGATGGTAGAAATGGCTGCTGAAATGAAAACAAAAAAATAAAATAAAATAAAATAAAAGGAAAGAAGAGAAAACTATTGAGAAATTTAATAGCAGCACATTACATTATCTACTTAAATAATCAATCACTCTCAATGCTGTCACAACGTATCAATAGGGGAACGTAAATTTAGATAGTTGGTTTTTGAAACTGTTTAGTAATGAACAAAGGGGAGGCATCGGATAAAGGTTCGATATCTCTTTCAATCGCCTTTACTCCATATCCACCCACCACATCACCTCGAGCAGTAGGGACAAACTTAAATACAAAAAGAGATTCGTACTCTTAGCACTTATTTGCCAATTTGCTTATTAACAAACAAAAACAACCATGTTCGCTTACCCCTTTTCCTACCAATGATACAGGAAGGCATACCTCAGACCCGAAGTCCCTATAATTGCTTCCACTTGAAGAGACTGACTTGCGCCATATAAGTACCAGACTTTGAAGAAGGAATTGGGAGGCGAAAATATTTAAGACTTGAATGGTAATTGTAAAAAGAGAATCAAACCCTGCACCTTTCCATTTATTCTTGGATTGTGGAGGGAATTCACAAATTTTTTTATAACATTCCTTTCTACTGATGAAAAGATAATCTCGTGCTCTGAAAGAAATGAAGGCAAATGCCCCTTTGAGCCCGAGTTTACAACGAAACTTGGAGGGGCTTCTACCAAATCAAAGCCGCCACCCTTGCCATTTAGAGATAGGGGTGCAAAAAAAAGTCTTCAAAAATGGCATTGGAGGCCTCAAATTCATCTGGAGTTGGAAATAGAATTAAAAACAAAACATCCTCAATTGGAAGTGGAGTTGACAATTGTTGGAAGTGAATTTGAAAAACAAAACAAAAAAAAAGCCTTCGCCCTGCTCCTAGCTTGCGCAAAGCGTTTATCGTGGTTGGCTTTGACGATTGTTGGAAGTGAATCTCATTGTGAAGAGAGCATTCCTTCTGGAGGGCTAGTGTAGAGAACCAGGGAGATTTGTATGGAGATCGGTGACCAACGGATCGGGCGATTCTAGGTCTTCCCAGTCTTAGTTAGGTATTCAAGTTATCTTCAAGAATAGATGCCATTCCACGTGTCACCTCACGAAACTCACATGTGGCGCCGTGGTATTGACAAGGCACTTTTGTGGAGATGGCATTGTGAGTCCATGGATAAGATGGATATTTGTACCCAAAGTTACCAAACAAGACCAATACATGCCAATTGAAGCATCACTATCGTGCACACAAGCTTTAATGTTGGCATCATCTTTATTACTATTTTCCCCAACTATAATATGCCCTTAACTGATCCACATGTTCTCACAATTTCGAAAGTGTACACGTGAGGGGAAGGCGCGTTGTACTACGGTTTTTAGGTCTTGTTCTGTTTAACCCCACCTCTCTCTCTCTCTCTCAAAGGCCAATCAAGGGGCAACCGAAGTGGTTGCAATCACCTTTGACGATCCAACGATTCTACCCTCCAAGCCACATTAATATGCCTTTAGGCCATCCACATGTTCTTATAGTTCTGAAAGTGTACCTTCTGTTAGGAAGGTGTGCCGTACCAGTCTTCAAATCTTGGCCTATTAGCCCTCTCTATCTAAGGCCTGTCAAGTGGCTACCGAAGTGGTTGCAAATTCGCAATCACGTATGACGATGCAATGATTCTAACTTCCAAGCCACACTCCTCCAGTGATCCTGTGTGGGAGATTCTAAGCCATGCTCCCAACCTAGGCAAAGTGTTGAGCTTGATTGGCCTTGACGTTTGTTGGAAGTGAACTCCTCGTGAGAGAGCATTCCTTTTAGAGGGATAGTGTAGAAAACTAGGGAGAATCGTATGGAGAACGCTCACCAAGGGATTAGGCGATCCCAAGTCTTCCCAAACTTAGATAGGCACTCAAGGTATCTTGAAGAATAGATAGTATTCCATGTGTAACCTCACGAGATTTACATGTGGTGCCATGGTGTCAACATGGTCCTTAAGTGGAGATGGCATAGCGAGTTGGTAGACAAGGTGGATATCTGTACCAATGTTATCCAACAATAGACCACAACAGGGCAATGGAAGCATCGCTACCGTGCAAACACCTCCTTTAATGCTGGCACCATTTTTATCACTCCTTTTCCCAATTTTAATATGCCCCTAGCTGATCCACATGTTCTCACAGTTTCGAAAATTTACTTCAAATTGGTGGATCTCCTCAGGTCAACAGTAGCTACCCAGCTACTCTTCATTACCAGACAGCCTATAGAATTCAAAACCATGCTTTTGACTTGGCCCTTCCTCAACATGATAGTGGCCATACCTCAACATTATAAAGATGCTCTCCTATTGAATGTTCATTCCCCTGGCAAGCCAACTTGTGTTTATCTTCCAAGACGAGACCAGATGGATCTTTTAATTGATCCAGGAACCACACTGGGCATATTGCCAGAGAAACTGTTATTCGATCAACTTAAGTAGGTCATGCTGATCTGGGATAAGAAGCAATTGATGAAGTCTGAAGGAAAGTTCATGGATCCCATCTTTGCATGGAAAATAACTACTCATAAACACGAAGCACATATAGTTTAATGAGATTCAAAATTAACAGTAACCCATTTATCCGAAGTTACAACCGAATAAGCTAATACAAAACTATATTTACAGCTTCAACTAGTTACACGCCCCACCCCCCACCCCCAATATATTTATAAATTCCAACGTTTCTTTGAAGTACATTTGAAAGTCTTGTAAGATTATTGAAAGTCTTGATGACTTGTAAGATTATTTAAAGTCTTGATGACTTAAAAGATTATCTAAAATCATTTTAAAATCCGACGTGTCTTTGAAGAACATTTGAAAGTCTCGGTAACTTGTTAAGATTATTTTGAAATCCTTCTAAAGTCTGACGAGTTTTTGAAAAACATTTTAAAGTCTTGGTGACTTGTAAGATTATTTAAAGTAATTTTAAAGTCCGACATGTATTTGAAGAATATTTTAAAGTTCGATGTGCCTTTGAAAAACATTTGGTATATATAAATAATGCATATATAAATATATCAATAGCATGCTAATTCAAGATCCCTCTTCAAATACACAGTCAGGTAACAAACAAATCACAAATTCAGACACCCCATATCTCATCCTCTTTCACATGGGTACGAAATTGTAACTAAATTATGCATTCTTACATGATTTTATAAAATGCAGCAATACGCCATTGGGCTTATACGCTAAGTGATACCATCTTCCCGTTTCTACTTTAAGTCAAGGGCTCAAGTCTCCTCGTTGTTTTGATGGCCGAAATATATATACATACATAATACACATGCAGCGACCAGGGACCAAGATAAAATAAGTAGACAAAAGGACAGGTTTCTTAGCAATGTACAGCGACCAGGGACCAAGATACACATGCATCTCAAAGCAATCTAAATGTTAGAAATGTATTCTTATCAAACAAAAGGACAGGTTTCTTAGCAGTTGATACAGTGATCCACCCCTCCGACAGTGTTGGTGTCTGATTCAGGTTAAATAAGTAGAGATAAAATGTATGATTTTCTTTTTGGCAGTTAAACAAAGTCCAATGTACAGACAGGCTCAAATTCTTGTCAGAATATGAAAGGTTGCTTATGAAAATAGCATGGCACGAAATTTTGGAAAACAACCCTCCCTCCCTCCCTCCCTTAAAGCCCTAACCATAGAAGCTAACAACTAAAACCCACCAAATTTCACTTGTCGGCATTGCTATTGCAAGTTTCCTAAAAGTTGTCATAAATTTAGAACCCTGTAGTTTCTTATTCCGCAAAACTGTCACATATAGAGTAATTTGGCAGCAGTCTCAACATCCATACTTCTAGAAGGATTAGTCACTAAGAAGTACGGACACTTCTACGAAGATGGAATGCTGTGTCATATTCGACACTTTTTAAACGTCTTAATAAAAAATTAAAATTTATAATGTCATACACTTTCTCAATGCGTGACTTCTTGAACTCTCCGAACACATTCTACGTGACGAATTTTTTCAAAGTAACTATATTTTGTATTCTCCAAAACGCAAATTATGCATGCTAAATATGTTTTGAAATATTTACAAAAGAAAATATAAGACTTTTTAAGTTTATTAGTGATATGTTGTATATTTTCAATTACCAATTAATAAATTATCTACATATTTGACATATAATAAATATTTTAAAATGTAAATTTTTAACGTGCTTCAGACGTGTCGTGTCTATATTTTTTTTAAATTGACGTGTCGCCGTGTCCGTGTCCCGGTCCGGTGTATGTGTTGTGTCGCGTATCTGTGTTCATGCTACTTAGATTAGTTGCATCCAGTAGTTTTTAATAAAAATAGTCCTTAAGAACACATAATATCAAAAATGCCCTCAATAAAACTGAATTGGAAGAAAGCAGTCAATAGCACAAATGGCGCCACCAAAAGAGACCAATTACCATTTCAAACCCTCCTTACCCAAAACCTCACACGACTTAAATCTTAAATAGTGCTGATTGAAAACTGCCACATTTCGCGACGAATCTGCCAAAAACCTCCGAATCGACTTGCGACAAGGCTTTGGACAGTTGCCAACATTAAGCCATTCTTTTGTCATTCACATTACAGACACAATGGGTTGAAAAAGAATGTAAAACCTAAATTGAAATGCAAAAAGTTGTTTAAACCGAGAAAATTGAAATCAAAACCGGAAAATGGCATGGTAAATCTATTAAACTGAGAAAATTGTCAATTTAAATGGAGAAAAGTTTTCAGTTCACAATAAAAACCGAGAAGTTCCAGTTTACTCACTGTTTTGGTTATGAATATTTCCTTGTTTTGGTTTCACAGTTTATGAAATATGTTCCTCAGATTATTACTCAGTAATCTGCCAGGCAATGACTGTCGATTCCTGACGAATCCATAGATTCTTCGACCATTCGACCAGATCTTCTAGATTGTATTCTAATTTTCTGGCCTTAAGCAACTTTACTAATAAGGGAAAAGCCCTTAATTTAATTAATTTAGTTTCCTGTCATAGGCAGAGATGCAGTTGCATTTTCATGTTTTCTCCAGTACAACATAAGAGATGCTTTATCTAAAAGGGCCCCGTTTGGGTGGTTTGCTTATTTGCTTATTAGCAAATAAGCCAAATCCCATTTAAGCCACATTGTTTGGGTGGCTTGTGGTTTATTTGCTTATTTGCTTATAAGCCAGGCTACCCAAACGAGTTTATTTGCTTATTTGCTTATAAGCCAGCTTATTTAGCTTATTTTGGCTTATTTGGCTATCCAAACAAGCTTATTTGGCTTATTTGCTTATTTGTTTATTTGTTTATTTTCTTGTTTTTTGTTTATTTAGTTACCCAAACGACGTGACTTATTTTTTGGCTTATAAGCCAATAAGCAAATAAGCAAAATTACCCAAACGGGGCCAAGATCCCCTTCAAGTGATTTTAACCCATAAAACTCAAAATAACTAAGTAGAACAGAAAATCATGAGCTATATAAATAAGAAAAGTGATTAGCAACAAACAAATAGATTAGAAGAAAGAAAGACTTACTGCACAGGTTTCTTAGACAAGCATACTTGTAGATCATCTTCTTTCATGGAATGACGAACTCGCTACAGTTTTAAGCCGATCAACAGCCATGTGCATTTTGTGCCTTTCTTCAATGACCATGTTGATTTCCTCAGATGACTGCAAGGACCGTGTGGTAGAGAATTAGTTAGCATGCGCATCACAACTCATCTGATGATAAATGCTAATAGCATAACAATTGTACCAGGCCATTTCATCATTTTCTGTTCAAAGTGAGAACAAATGAGCTGTGACAGGGCAAAAACAAGCCTATGACTATCTTACTAAGAGATGAAAACAACTCTAATAATTGAAGGCAGTGTGCACAGGAAATAATTTTCTCTAGGTAATCTATTATTAACTTCTTCCCAACCCTTCATCCAGTATGTCTTCTCCAGGCGGGTAGGAGAGAAGAGATTCGTTCCTGGGGGAGATGAATGGTGCTAAACATAGATTAGAAATCAATCTAACTAGCACCCATCATTTTAAGAAAAGACTACAAAAACAGAGATCCTTTGCAGGGAAATCTATGTTTTGGATGTCATGATGACCTCTTTTTTTTAGTGACGGAAATTTGTCAGTCGGGAGAACTCATTCCTGATTTACTTGGTAAGCTTTTTTTTACTCTCTGGGTTCCGTTTCTTTGATTTTCTCTGCTTGTAAAATGAATGTGTTCTTTCGATCTTCCTGATCGGCCCGATCGAGTGATGGCAAATAAGGGAGCAGCAATTGCCTCAAGGATCACTGAAAGACTAACAAAACAAATTTTTTCGAGAAAAGTCAAGCCCTCATCCACAAAATCAACAGAATTTAGATCCCTCTAAAGATAATTCGTCATCCCTTAAATCACTTGAGATAAAAATCAACGGAAACTTTGGTTATCAAGCCAATCTAAGCATTGTTTCCCAAGCAATAACGGTCTTCCACACTAACCCTTTTATGCCAATATGCTCTGTCAAAAGTTACCTGTTCTGCTAGATTCAAGAAGTTCATATCATTTCTTATCATGGTATCCAATATCGATTTAGGTTTACCCATCCCTAGTGTTTTCATTAACATTGCATATATTGACCTAATGTTGTATATGTCCAAAATATCTTAATTTATACAGCATACACTATTTTATGGTCACTAACCAAAATTAACCCCTCCATTTTGAGGTTATCTAGAATCAAGTCAACTTAGCTCAACTCAAACTAGAGGGTTTTATTTTGCCACGAAATAGATGCAATAGTTCATAGCAACCTTACCCTTTCTCTTGACCTCAATCCATATCCTATTTGGTTCATTGCCTTTTAAACTTTCAACTTAAATCAAATTACTCATTTGTTACTTTGCATCAGTTGGTCTACTTGCATCAGTTACTCATTTAAATCAAATACCATTTTCATAGACTTTACTTCAAAACCAACTGCAGTTTTAACTTCCCACGAATACATTGCTTCTTATCCTATTGTTTCAAACTATTACTCACTTTTTCAAACTTGTTCTTAACTATCTAACTCTTAAGTCCTATATACCATATAAATAAGTTAATCTCATAAGTAAATTTTTTTCTTAAAATTAGCAAGAATATTTACGATAGCGCAACTCCAAAACCAATTTTCAATCTCATCCATCCTAGTTTAATTTTATAGGCAATAACCCTCCTCATTCTCCGGACTCTATGTAACGAAAATGAGAACGCAGTACGCTACATGTACTAAATTGTGGTATGATATGAGTAGACTTCTATAACTTACAATATTAGAATTTACTTATTTAAAGCGATAAACATAATATAATTCTCTAAATTGTTCATGTGAAGTACATGTCTCAAAACTATTATAACTAATTTCTTTTGCATTTTTGTCTTGCTAAAGCTCTACTTTAAATTTTAGATTATTGCATTTGATTTTTTCTATGATAAAAAAAATTGAAGAAATAAATGGAAAAGACATGGGGGATCGCTTTGAGTATCTAAATTCACCGTTTTGGAACAAAAGTGTACCTTGTTTTGGATCGTGCGGTCCAAAACGTAATTCGCGAGGAGATGAGCATTTTCTGGTAACACTGTCCAGACTTGTGAATAAATGATTTAAGATATCAAAGTAGTCACTCTTAAATATATCATGGCCACTAAGTTTCACTATAACTAACTACCAATTTGTAGTTACCCAAAGTCTCACCCTATATCAGTCTTCCAACATAATTTAAAATTAAAAGTTATAAATGCTAAACCATTTGTCTAACGTTATAACTTCAAATTAACTGCTACCATAGCATAATCACAACTTGATTCATAGGCAAACAATATGCACCGCAGGGTGTACTTGAATGGACCCAGTAAGTACATCCTTTGTAAATACAAAATGATAAGGGTTGAATGCTTTATTTTGATTTAAGCATATAGCTTTTGGCAACTTATTTTTGTCCCCATAGAATACTCAGATTAATCGTCATTTTGCTTTTATGGAGCTCTTATTTATATTTAACAGAACAAATATTTAGAGCTTATGCTCTACTTATGAAATACTATTGAAAGAAATAAATCATTTAGCTTCATCAAAGAAAAAAGTAGTGCTAATATAAATAGATTTGTTTGAATGGTAGGTGCTTTATGATTTTTTTTACGACCAGGAATATCTCGTGGGAAACCTCGGGTCCAAGTATGCCCAGCCACACACACATACCAGACAAAACCCACACCCATGAGAACCATAGAAATTTTGTGCAGGTGGCTCCAAGAGGTTAAGAAGAGTTAAACCCCAAACCCACTTTCTTAGGTGTGGTCCCTTCCCTTACCAACACACCCACCCGTTGCGGTTTATGAAAGCCTTCCAAAATTGGATACCTCGCATGGTCAGACCACTTGGGTGAAGATGATAATGTCCTTGTTAACCGTAATGGAAAGCCGTACCCAAAATGATAAGCGAGTACTCTTATTTATAATAAAAAACTAAACCACACTATTACATCCATACACTACACACATAGAATAATAGTAAAGATACTACTAAGATACATATATATCTAACACCCCCCTCAAGCTGGAGCATATATATCTACCATGCCCAGCTTGTTACATAAATAT
>JAULJZ010218493.1:0-17955 GCA_032270985.1 Heliamphora pulchella | reverse complement strand
TGGAGGGTTTCTAGATTTTCCCACAGACGGCGCCAAATTATAGAGGATAAGGATTGGGATCTACTGGTCCCATCCAAGCTGGCTGAGATGTCGAGGATGAATGCCACGTGTTCGCTTGTACAAGAAAGGGGTGAGATGTCCGCCGGTGGCTTTATACCGGTGGACCCTCCGATGATCAAGTCAGGCAAGGGATTGAGAGAGAAAAAAGAATTTGAGAGAGTATTTTGACAGAATTTTGGCAAGTAAAAAGTGAGCATACCCTTGTCTTCAAGTTGCCTGACTATTTATAGGAAGAAATACACTTGACTCGCTTCTAGGGCCCGACCTGACCCGAGCAGGTCGGGTCGTACTCTCTCCCTCTGATCAATGCATAGCAATTAATGGTCTGATGGTGACTTATCAGTGCCATTATTAGATTTTTCTGCAAGATCTTTCTACAAATACCTTTTGTCATGTCAAACTGTCCATCAATAGACCTAATCTAGGCTAAGTCAACCTTCTCTAACACCTTAGTTCTAGAGTTGGTCCAACTACTATTGGTCTCTTATTATCAGATCACTTTTCTGATACGCGTATCAACTCGAGTATCAACCCTCAAGCTCGGATCTAGGGGTTGCGTAGCTCGTTCTGCTTGGGCTTAGGTGCTGAGCATTTCCTTTTATGATGCCGAGCATTTCGTGTCTAGGGTTGATATTGAACTCCTGAGTTCAGAGCCAAAAACCATTGCTTGGATTCACCTTGTCCCGAGGTCTATGGACCTCGGACATATTGTCCGTATAGCTCGACTCAATGCCCGAGCAAGCATGTGTATGTCGAGGTACATGCCGTGATCGAAAGAACTGTTACGCTGTACCATTTTTCACGTGACTCGGGTCGAAACTTGATTCCCCTCAACTACCATAATAAGGGAGTGCCCAAATAATTACTCCCACAACCCTTGAGCATAATTTCTGGTGAATAAAAGAATGAAATAAAAGGGAGAGGGAGAGAGGGACGGGATAAGGAGTTACTCTTTTGTTGTCGTCGAAATATATGCTTAGATATCGTTGAGATTTGTTTTTATTATATATTATATAGGATAGGAAATGTTGAAAGACACAATTTTAGGGTCCTTCCATCTCTCTCAGGTTTCTCTATCTTCTTTGCTCTCTGTCCTCCTCTCTCCTCTCTATTTCCAAAGGGGCAAAAAAACCCTAAAAGAGCCGTTTAACCACAAGTAAGTTCTCTCTCTCTCCCTCCCTCACTTTCTCTCTCTGTAAATCTGAATATTTCTCTCTCTGTAAAACCTGAAATTTCGCCCCCACCTACTGGATTCCATGTCATTTAGCACGTACATATGAGACTGGTGGTTGAATTGTTTTTTAGAATCTGTTTTTGTTCTTTTTGACATTAGATCCTGATTTGAAGCGCTGTAAATGTTCGAGTTTGCCGATTAAATTCAATTTTATGGGGTTCTTAGCGACTTTGTTTCATGCGTATGTTTCTGGAAATGGTCTGTTTGTTCATTGATCAGTCGGGGTTGTGATTTGGATCTTGTTACCCTTGTGTTTGGATTTTCTGTTTGAAGATTGTGCCTTTCTTTGGTTTCCCCTTCTGGATCTGTTTATTATTTATTGTTCTATTTTTTTTCATATTCTTTTGGGGGTCTTACAATCAGAGCGATGAGGATGGCAATGCCATTAATAGCTTTGTTGGAATGGGAATATTTATTTGATGCTATTCGATTTGAATATTGGTTTCATTCTTTCTTCAGCCTTATCGGAAGTTGGATCTTACATTTGACTTTACATTGTGAAGCCGTTGCTATATTTATCTGTTCGGATTGCACAGTGCTTTTATTGTTATTGTTGGTTTTGTTTTTGTTGTTGATTTCACTGCCATTGTTATAAGGACTGCAATTGGGACATTGAATCCATTTTAACCATTTTTCTATGCGCTTTTCTATGCCTCAACATGTAGTTTTGATGGATGATGATGGGTTGAATATGCGGAATTGGGGTTATTATGAACCTTCCCTCAAAGGGCATCTTGGTCTGCAGCTCATGTCTCCTGTTGCGGAGCGAGACACAAAGCCTTTCTTATCTGGGGGTGATCATTCCTTTTTGGTAAGCCCCAATGGGGCTTTTCATCATCGGGATTGCATGGTTTCAGAAGCACCTGTACCCATGGACTATGTGAGGGACAGTTGGGTAAACCATAGAGATAAATTTCTGAATATGTTACCGGGAAATCCCAATTTTGCGGGTCTTCCCGAACCTTCTGCAACTCATCCCATGCAGATTTTACAGCCACCCGATTCATTAAAGGATGCGAGGTTGATCATGGAGGATCCAGGTCTTAGGAAGGAAGGTGGTTCGTCGAAGAAAAGGACAGGTGGTAGCACACCAAAACTCCCAAAACCGAAGAAGACTAAGAAAGGACCTTCTGTGCCCAAGGATAATGGAAATTCTTCTGTTCAACGAGTAAAACCTGCAAAGAAAAATATGGATGTGATTATAAATGGAATTGATATGGATATTTCAGGTATTGCTATACCAGTTTGCTCGTGCACTGGAACTCCTCAACAATGTTACCGTTGGGGATGTGGTGGTTGGCAGTCAGCTTGCTGTACTACAACTATATCAGTGTACCCCTTGCCGATGAGCACCAAAAGACGTGGAGCAAGGATAGCTGGAAGGAAGATGAGTCAGGGAGCATTCAAGAAGGTTTTGGAGAAACTCGCAGCAGAAGGTTATAACTTCTCTAACCCAATTGATCTGAGGACTCACTGGGCAAAACATGGTACCAACAAGTTTGTGACAATTAGGTAGATTTTCATTGCTGGTGATGTTACTGGACTACTATGGCATTTCATCTGTTTTAGCTGTATATTCCATGGTCTTCTGCAGAGCTTTTCTGATACTTTGTAGTCATAAACTTTTGCAGTCGTGTTACATGTTTTCGAGTTTTAGGCATCTGGGATCCCCCGGGGTTGCTGTTTAATTTTCCTTTTTGTGTTGGAAAGGCTATCAATTTCTGGCCTTCAAATTTAGGATCCCGGATGGTTTCTTTTTATTGACCCATTTTGAGATGGTATCTTTTCGTCCTTGAATCTATTGTTAGCGAGGGCTAGCAATTCAATATTTCCTTTTTTTATTGCTTCTCACCTTACTGGTATGCCAGCACACTTCTGATTTTTTTTTTTTTTTTTTTTGTAGTCATTTCTTATTCTCTTGTCAATGTAGAAGTATTTAACTTGGTTTTCCAAAATTGGTAATTCGTACTGTTTGTTGTTGTTAAATCACATATTGAATAAGAAGGAATTATTCTCTTTTTGTTGGCAATTTTGGAACCAATGGGCAGGCTTTGAACAAATTGGTAATTTCATGCTGTTTGTTTTTGTTAAATCATATATGGCATAAGAAGGAATTATTCTCTTTTTCTTGGCAATTTTGGAATTAATGGGCAGACATTGAACTCTTATCTAATATATAGTAAATTTTGCATGAATGTTTTCATCAATATTCTGGCAAGAGGAATGAGGATACGCTTGTTGCGATTGTGTATTCAAACATTTATATGCTTTTGCTTTTTTATTCTTGGTTTTTTGTATAGAACATGTTTAGTAGTCAAGTGCCCATTAATGAGGAAAAGTGTATACTTTGTTGTTGGAAGATATTGCCTTGTACGGGAGTGCAATAAAGAGGCATGATAAATACAACAAACAATTGTTTGCACTTAAAATGAGCATTCGATACTATTGGATTGGAACTCGTGTCATGCAATGTATATATTCTTTAATTTCATTTCTTTGGCACTTTATGAATGTGCATGTTAATTGGGCTCCCAGAAATGATTAAATCTCATGTATTTTCCCAGTTTGCTTTTACTCACTGTCATATCTGATTTTATTTCTATGATTGAGGTCGATCCTTAAATGTATTATATAATCTCATTGATGGGATGATTGAATCTTTAGGTTTCAGTTACTCTTTGCTGCATCTATTTGTGTATCTTGAATATGTAAAGTAGTTGTGTTTGTGGTAGACTGGCACCTGGTGAGATTTGTATAGTTGACGGATTTCCTCTTCTTTCCCTAACAAATATGTGACTTGCAGATCATGGAATTTATGGCATAATACCCTGGAAAAAATGTGTCCGAATAGTAAAAAAAATTATTAAATGAGGAGACAAATGCGCATACTAGAAATGTGATGTAAAATCACACCTACAATCACGTGCACAATCACACATGGGAATGAAACAATCAAGAATCAAACACGAGAATGCAACACAAAGATTTATGTGGTTCGACAATTGGTGCCTACGTCTACGGGACACGCGTTTTACTATTCTTTGAGAGATCAAAAAGTACAACGATTTAAATCCAATTGGATTCAGGTTGCTGCAAAGCCATGACAATTATCAATGACACGATGGTTAGGGTTTCTACAATGAACTTCTTATAAAGAGACTTCTAAAAAGCACAAAATAGGGTAAAACGCACAATTGTTCCTCCGTGAACTGTTCGGACAGAACTGATCACCGTTCGGACAGCACTGATCACTGCTCGGACGCCTTGTAACAGAGACCAAAAATTGCTCGCGGTCCGATTCTCTCCAGATGGCCTCAGGCTCCATCCGAACAATTTTATCCAGCAACCATTGCTTCACAATGTGTCTCGTTTTGTTTGGACAGCCCAAGCCCATTTTAGATGGCTCGAGGCCTAATTTGGATGGCTTCCCCAGAGGGATTTTTCTTTTATTATCAACAATCTCCCATTTGAACTAAAAACCATTTAGAGGGTTTTTTCTTTTATTCTCAATAATTTCTCACTTGAAATAAAAATCACTCCAAGTCTTTCGATACTCAAAAACTGTTGTCTCCTCAAATCCATTAAGCAAACCTATGTGAGCCGTTCTCCTATCTTATATGCTTGAAGACCTACCGAAGTTGAACATGTCTTCAACTTCTCAATTGCCGCCACTTTAGGGAACATATCTATAGGGTTCTTCTCACTTAGTGTGAATCTTTTCTAGATTAATTTGTCTATCCTCCAACTGAGACCAAATCAAGTGATAATACTTGATGTTGATATGTTTGGGCCTTGAATGAAACGTCGAGTTTGTTGCTTGATGTATACCACTTTGACGGTTACTGAACAATTGTCAATATCACTTGCCAAGTCTAAATCCACATACTCCTGTACTCGCGTCTATGTGCTATCATAGCACAATGTATAATTGGTAGTACCCTTAGGCCTCATAAGCAACTTTACTGTCTCTCAATTCATATTGACTGGATTGGATATGAAACTTCTCCCAATTCCCACTATAAAGGAAATGTTTGACCACGTGTATGCCACGACATTCTTTACTGATTGCTTTCTTATCATTTGAAAGCCTAAAGTGGCTTGCTAAAGGTGTGCTGAGAGGCTTAGCACCATTTATGTTGAATCGCTTCAGCACCTTTTTCAACATAATCTGCTTGGGAGAGTTTCAGTTTTCTGTTCACCTTGTTTCGATTTATCCTTATGCTAAGAATTCGTTTAACTACTCCCAAATCTTTCATAGCAAACTCTTTAGACAACTGTGACTTGATATTCTCAATCTCATTCATACTACACCTTGTAATTAGTATGTCATTTACGTACAATAACAGCATAAGATAAGATGCGTAGAATATCTTGAAATAACAGCAGTGGTTCGCTCGGCATTTGCGAAATCCTACACCTTCCATAAAGTATTAAACTTTTTATACCACCGCCTTGGGGCTTGTTTGAAATCGTATTAAGTTCTCTTCTTGAGTTTGCGTACAAGATTTTCTTGTCCTTCCACTATATATTCTTGTGGTTGCACCAATTATATGCCCTCATCAAGATACCCGTTGAGGGAAGCAGTTTTAACATCCAGTCGTTCTAGGTGTAGGTTTTTTGCTACCACAATACTCAAAACTGATATGATGATGGAAGTCTTCAGAACAGGAGAGAAGATTTTAGTGTAATTGATTTCCAACTTCTGCTGAAACCCTTTGACTACCTCCTAGCCTTGTACCACTTATGCCATCAGCTTCTGTGCTACACTCGTACCGATGGTTTGTCAAATTTTATCTAAACTGTGAACAAAAAAAAAATATTTTACAAGAACTTTTAATCTGATTTTCTGTGTGCAAGTCAGACTCTACACACAAGATTAAATATTATGTAGAATAAAAGAAAATCATGCACAATATTAAATAAATAATGAAATGCATACATTGCTCATAAAAATTATCATTAAAATGAAAAATAATTTTTATTAATAAATAAAAACAATACCAAAAATTCAAATATGATTTTTAGTATATAACTCTAACAGAAGCAAGGTACTCTCCTGTGGAATGACATTGTTTTCTCTTGAACCTCTCTATCTGTCCGCTAAAGCTCAACAATATATGTTTCCTCCTCTGCCAACCCAGAATCCTTAACTTTGTCACAATCTACATCATTAGCTTTAGACTCAAACCTTGCCTCTTAGCTGCCAAAATTAACATCCTCTTCATCCTTTGGTGCAGCTGAGCTCTGGCTCCCTGAACCTTGAGAAGTGCCAAAAAAAAAAAAAACTATATATGAATACCTTTCTTCTTTTTTGCCAAACACCTGAACTCAGCATAGCCCTCTTGCTCGAGACGATAGTAGTGTTAGTGAGCCTCAAGATTGGTTGCACAGTTAGCACCTCCCTCACGCCTCCACCCAACAGAGGGTTATGGCCTGTCTCTATCTGAATGGCTCTATCCTTGGAAAAGGTTGAGCAAGACCTCCAAAGTGAAAGTGAGCGTTTTTGTGACTTATGCATTCACAAATGAATATCCTCAGCAGGGCAATTGTCCCAACCTCACTGCTCACAAAAGTTATGAAAGAATCCAAGCTCTTCTTCTAGTATCTCCTGCAACGAATAAAGGTCTCCCCTTCTCTAAAAGCCATAGGAAGTGTCACTGGACCACTTACCCTTTCTAAAGTCTTCATCTCCCCAGCCGTGCTAGAACTTAAGAATCTCTTTACGGAGTTCATAGCAGATGATAGTGGAAAGGAATGAACGGAGCACCCTTGGTCAAACCCGAACTGTCGTGCCACCCTCATAGGGTTATACAACACAGAATTATAGTACTTCCCAATAAAGCTCGGCAACGAAATGGGAGCCATGGCGACATCCATTAGTGCCAACTCTGTCGACAAGTTCTTAAAATCATCAAAGTTTACAGATAACTCTCGAGTAGGTACCTGTTGAACAGTTCTATCCCACTCAATGGTGAAACATAAGGACGGGAAACAAAGTTTGTGACAATCTGGTACGTATTTATTTTGTTTTCTTAATCTTTGCTTTCGGTTAAATGTTATGGTGTAAAAAAAATTAGAGTATGAGTTTTAATGATACGGAGGTTCGTGAACGAATTAATGAATTTTGGAATAATTTTTAAAGATCTAAAACAATGATAAATTTTGATAACATGCTAATGGAAAAAGTTAAAATGAGGTCATGAGAATGTGGTTGGAGATTGGGTTTTAATTTAAAGGAGTTCGTTAAGTTTCTGGTTCAGAGATCACCGCTCGAGCGGTAAAGGCCCGCTCTAGCGAGCTATCGAGACAAGTTTAGAAACTTTTCGAGTTTTTGAGAGAAATCTAGAGAATATATATATATATATATATATATATATATATATATATAACCCTCCTTCACACGTGAGCCCCTTCTCTTCTTTCCTTCTCCTTGTCTCTCTCCTCTTGAGAGAAACCTACCCAATCCCTCAAAACCCTAGTTTTCTATCACCCAAATTTAAGATGGAGACAAGATGAGGAGAGATCAAAGGTGAAGATTTAGCTTGGGAACAAGGAGATTGAAGATAAAGTCTAGGGAGAGCAAGGAAACCCAACTTTCAAACCATAGGAGAGAGATTTGAAGAAATCACAAGCTTTTGAGTAAATCCAAGGTATGATTTAGATTATCTCACATGCCTTGCATAGATTTGAGTTGATATTTTGTATATATGAGTAAAAATTAAGTCAATTTCAGGCTTAATTATCATATTGGTAAGTTTGTGTGTGGGTTGGGTTGGTTCTCACAAGAATGGAGGCTTTTGGGAAGTGATTACCCATGAAATTGATGATTTGAGATATCAAAAAGGGTTTCGAGACTTGAATCTAGTGTTTTTGGTTTAAAATTAAAGATTTGAAGCATCTTTGATAGGAGTTATGTGTTTGGAGGTTTGAAGCTCAAAATAGGGACAAATTTGGGTTTCTCTCGGGTGCCAGCGCGCTTGAGCGGAGCCTTGTCCGCTCGAGCGCTCACATGGAAGAAGGTTGGGCGCTCGGGCGCCCAACGTTCGCTCGAGCGGACTGACTGCGCAGGGCCAACTTTGTTCGATCATATCTCCCTCATTTGGACTCTGAATTGGGTCGTTCTTATACTCAAATCAAAGCTCCGGAAGTCCTCTTTCCAACAAGACTACTCTTACAAAAAAAATTTATTTTGTAGAAAAAGTTATGATCAAAATAGTGAGGGTATGTCAAAATTTTAAAACCATTTTCACTCGTTTTTAGCCGAATGTTTTGGAAAAGCATATTTTCATTCATATCGGTCCTTTTTACTAAATTTCTAGTCCCTTGAGCTTGTGGCACATTTATAGATATATCTAAATTGAGTTAGGATGCATGCATTGGGCCCGTTGATTGAGTCTTTTTTATACTAAACATGAGTTTCAAATTGATATATGTAAATGTATACACGATTGGTGTATTTCTTTTAAATTGAGGTGATCTTCTTGATATCAATTTTGTGTTATGGGTATGTGATAACATTGTGATCTATGAGAAACTGTGTAACGAAAGTGGCGAAATGAGACATTGCATAATGAATGTTGGGAAATGAGGAATTGTGTTCTGAAAGTCGTGATGGTAATTCGGGCTTGAAATTATAATAATATACTATGGTAATGAGTGGGAGAGGAACCCTTTATGGGTTGGACTCCCGGGTTGTAAAAATGAATCTAATTAATCTAAAATGAACCGTACGGATTTATGTGGAATAAGTTGAGCTAGCAGCTCCGCGGTAAAAGACTAAAAAT
The DNA here is from genome assembly GCA_032270985.1 of Heliamphora pulchella. Classification (NCBI taxonomy): domain Eukaryota; kingdom Viridiplantae; phylum Streptophyta; class Magnoliopsida; order Ericales; family Sarraceniaceae; genus Heliamphora; species Heliamphora pulchella. Next base: position 8,877 of record JAULJZ010218493.1, on the reverse strand, counting down.
TTGCGCAAGATGGGGACCACATGCTCACGGATTAATCCTCGAAATGTGGTATTGTGTCGTGGTGAGTTATAGAGCTATCTATTACTCAATAACTTCGCGTATCCTATTGGGATTAATAGGGAGGGGTTTCTATAAGCTGCACCCAACATCAGTTCATTAGAAGTAATACGATTTTGTGAAAATCGAAAATGAAAAATGAAAGATTGATGAATGGTAAAGAAATTAATAAATGGAGATAAGTCTGGGTGTGCGTGAGTGTGTGTGTGTGTTAAAAGGATAAACTTGGTGAAAATGTGCATTTTCTTTGGTTACACCCATTCACCTCACAATTCATGCATTAGATATGAGTTAATCTTTATCCTACGAGTTTCGGCTCATGTATATATGTCAAACACATTTCAGGTTCCGACGAGCGGGGTGATAGCAAAGCTATGGATGCCTTGAGAAAAAGAAAAGAGTGGAAGCCATGATTTCTTTTGTTGTTGTATATAGAAATGAAAGTGATGTTGTGAAAATGATGATTAATACTGAATGTATGTTTCTCCAAACAGTTGTAGTAAACTTGGGAATGCAATTTTGGAGGTTTGATATTTTGTTAAATCCTTTGAATGGTATGTATATAATACTTTATTATGTCTTGGTGACCATCCAATGAGCTGAGTGACACTCGGTGACCCTTCTCTCGACTTAGGAGAAGTCGTGAGGCTCGGGGGTAATAGATGGAAATTGCTCGTAGAAGAACATCTGTAAGAAAGGTGTGCAGATATAGCTAACTATATCGTATTTCCCTTTCGAACGCTCAATAGAAACTTTTCACAAGTCTAACCAATGATACAAGGTACCTAAAAGATCGGAGCAAGCGGCACAGACTGCCTTAAACCAAGGACAGCTTCCATGGAAAATACATGCAAATTGATCCCATCCTGACGGGGTCCAACAAAAATGCATTGCGAGTGCCAACAAGCAATAAAGGCAGCCAAATGGTGCGAGCTCTCCAATCCCGGTCCAGGGATCCCATGGTGATGATTGCCCTCCTCTAAGAAGCTCAAGTCTCTGTACCCAATACCTCAGCCAGCCTGCAAAAGTATTTTTAGGAGATGGACGCTTTTGAGGACCGATATGCTTTCCTCCCTGATATTGGCTTAACAATCTCTTTGACTCAGGTACGGCGTCTCTCAAGGCATCGTCACTCAACTGCTGAGACTCATCTAGTTCATAGGCCAACGGATTAGAAGCTCCAAAAACCAGCAATCTTGTCAAGGAAACCACATCCTCTAGAGTCGGAGTCAACTCGCCTCATGTAGTAACAAAGGTATGGGAGCTAGTGCTCCACCGCGCCATAAGGATATCATGCTAAGCCTTGTCCCGGGTAATGCACAAGTTCATAGAGTTCTTGATAGTAGAAAGCATACCAGTTGCCCTCAATAGACTAATATAATGCCAATTCTAAAAAATCTCGAGAGTCTAATTGATAATGCTGTTAAATATGAGTAATTTGATAGCAGAAAGCATACCCGGTGATAATGCTTTAACATATTCACAAGGTTGTTAAGTATTTGTAAATACGACTATCAGGAATGCTGATGGAAGTAGTAAAGATGTTACTGTTGTATGAGTAATTTTTCCATGCCACCTTTTGCATTGCTCTAAATGCATCTTAGGCGTGGATTTCATCACTTTTGATGCGGGGTTCACACAAACGTGTAGCCCAAATTTGTTTAGAATGTGGTTACATGGAATAATTTTTCTTGATGTAGACCTCCAATTGACAACAGGAGAATGATTTGATGACTCAAAATAAAAATCTTGAGAGGAATTGAGGCATGTCAAACCAAACTTGGCCCAAAAGTCTCTTCTCTTGAATAGGTTACTGTGACTCTTCAACAAAAATTTAATAGTTCTGTAACATTATATGGCATTGTCTACATAGTGTTTATACCTAATTAGGTAGCGAAAAATATTTAACATGAGATAATATTTGCTCACTTTTTTTGAGTAGATCGGAGAAAAGATTGATCCACCAGTATACATTAAATATTTTTATTTATCAAGATTACTATATAAGAAATGCCACATTGCACTCTGGAAGTACCTATTAGTTTTTCATTAACCATGTCTATGGCCTTTACGAGGCATGTCACAACTTTTGCCCTCTCACACTTTGTGTTAGCATTTATCTCTTTAACAGAATAAAGTGTTGTTTTCCATTTTATGCCTTTTGAGAGTTTCTTTAAATCAACATCAAAAAGAAAAACCTCCTTTAATTCCCTTTCCCCCAAGTGCTGTATCTACCACTACTACTTCACCATGTATTCTTCAAAATACAATCAATCTCAGACACACCATCTTAAATCCACATGGTCACTCCTCATAGTGAGTCTTCGTATCAAATTGATCTCATTATTGAAGAAGATGATAATGGCCCAAATGACCATAATCCGCCTTTAAACACCCGGCTTGACTTTCAACATTCTGGTTTCTCAAATCCTTCCTTTTAAGAACTCTCTTTTCATTCTCTCTCCATCTCATTGGCAAGAAAAATCTATGAAACTCAAGCCTGATGCACCTCTAAGCTTCTTTAGCCAAGAGAAACTCTCTCTAGCCATAATTTTGACAAAATTTGTTTCTAAGTTTCATGGTAGACATGAAATGTTGTTATTCCAAGTGGAAAATTCTTGAGCTATATTATGATCAAATGTCAAAAAAGGTTTAATATCTTAATGCTATTTGAAGGGAGTCAGCCCAAACTCATATGGGTTGACCCACAATCCAAATTCAGGCCCAACAAGTTAAAGACTTGAATAACTGAAAAGCCCATGTTTATCACAATCATCGGCAAGGTCGACCACCCAACCTCAGATGGCGCAATGATGACATGCATAATCGAGATCAGAGAGCATTTATGACGATGTGACGGCTGAGTATAGAGCATTAATGGCGATGGCGTATTCGTACGCCTCTAGATTAATGACAGCTGATGCTACTCGAAATAATTCAACAACTCGCCACCTCAGAAGAAAGAGTCTCGGGCAGACTTGAAAAGGCTAAAGATGATTCCTGCCAAGACCCAGCCTGGAGGATCACCACTTTCTTGCCAAAATCCATATATAGACCACTATAAATACCAAACTCAAACTACAAGAGGTACACACTCAATATTTTACATACCGAGACTGTCAAAATCAATTTAGAGTTTCTTCTCCGACTTACAGTACTCTAACTTAATCATCAGAGGAGTTTTTTGGCCAAAGTCCACTGGGTAGTCTCACCTTGTTCTCTTATGCATGAGTCATCAAGGCGATGAGTTTGACGACTTCGGCCTAGTTCTTTCCATCCTATCTTACACTTACGAAGTTACACCCGCACATCTTTAATACAATAAACTCTCAATGTCAATTACTTCTCTTCTTAAACTCTATCGGAATTCTTGGTTGCTTTAGATAAGTTGTGCAAATCATCAAAGTTCTTCTAACAATTTGAAGAGCAAGGTAAATTTCTTGGTACACATTGTGACTACCCAAATTTAAAAATTTAATGCAAGGACATGAAATGTTCATATTGCTCTTTTAGAAAACATAATCACATCGAAAAATGGAAGCAAATCCTCCTTTTCTTTCTCTCGAAGAAAAAAAAAAAGAAATTAGTTCAAGAAACAAAAAGTTATAATGCAAACAAAAAGATTGCTATACAAAGCAATACCCTCAGGCGATCAACTAAGGATAAAAGGATAAATTATTATTCCATATTGAAAATCTAGCTGATGCAATGTTAAATCTTCTTTTTTCTTGCAAGATGAACCCTCCTCAGGTATTGTGGGTATCTAGTTAACCTTGTCTTCGATCAAGTAGGTTAACCTCTTTACCCCTGGGCAAGTAGGCTGCTGGTCCAATCTTCATACAGAATGTCGGACCAATCTTCATGCAGGCCGTTAAGCTAATCTCTTTGCCTTCGGGCAAGTAGGCCGTCGGGCTAATCTCCTCGTCTTTGGACAAGTAGGCCGTCGAGCCAATCTCTATGCAGGCCATCGGGCTAATCTTCTCACCTTTGGACAAGTGTGTTAGTCCATGACGCACGCCATCTCCAATATCAACCTGGTTCTAGGCCGGGAATAGGGCCTAGACACCTCCTCACTCGGGAACAAATGAGGCACGTGGTTTGGAGGTTAGAGCTCTAGGGTTTGTTAGTGGAGTGGCCTCCAAGCAAATTCATCTGACCAGTCATAGAGAGAGACGCTTGATCAAGACATAGAGCTTCTTCAGGCATAGGAGTCGGCATTTAGCTGATCAAACCTGCAAACGATATGGTACGCCGTATGATACCTACCTTAGTATATCATATTGACCATCAGAGTAAAAAATCATATCTGTAGAACCAATAGTAGATGGGATACTCGTCGTCCTTAGTGATCTTGAAGATGCAGGGGTCCTCTCTACGTCGCCTATAAATGGGTACACTCCCTCTAGAACACATCATCTCAAACCAGACCATCTTTAACATTGGTACCTCTCTGTAAGACAACCTCTCCATATCTCCAACTGCTCTCCACTGCTACCCTCTCTATCTCTCTAAGTTTGCCCTAAGCTCTCACCTTCTTCACTTTCGGCGTCCTCGAGTCACCATGGTGCACTCCATATTTCCAGACTTTACTACTCTAGTCCACGCTGGAACCCTACGCGTACATTATACTCTGTTGGGGGAGAATGGTGTCCGCCACACATGGCTCCTAGAAAAGTCACACATGGTAATACTGACCTTTCCCAAGCTAGCCTTGAGGTGACAGAGACCTCAGGGTGACACCATGCAGACTGTCCCCATGTCGAGCAACCAGCTAACCTCATATCGACGATCAACTTTGACCTGTAGCCGATCGACTCGTAGCTATGCAGCAAACTCAAAACCTTCTCATGGAAACTCTGCTTACCTTGCAGAGGGGACCCAGCTTCGCACTAATCTCCCAAATGGAAGCAGCCGATCCACCCCTTCCGCTGGCCTCGAAAACTCAGGCACACTTGGAACTTGAGGGACTAACGGTGCAGCCCCTGCCGCCGCCACCACCACTGGCAGAGCAACCACCACCTCGAGTCCCCCAAGTTTTCTCTCACAGTGTATGTTTAGCCTTACACCCACAAGGTCAACCTAGCTCTTCTGTAGCACACTTCACTTTGGAACAAATGAAAGAACATGTACGTGCCCTCCTCCAGTTAGAAAAAATTCCCACTACTTCGGACCTCGATTTACGTCCTCCATACCCTCTTGAGGTCCTAAACTCTCCCTACCCTAAAGGCTATGCCATCCCCAAGTTCACCCATTTTGACGGGTGGAGGGAAAATGTGAAAGAGCACATCACTCGATTCATAAACACACTCGGTATTCATATCGGAGATAGAAATTTCAAACTGCGGGAGTTCTCTAAATCCTTCACTGACAAAGCTTATTCATGGTACACTAACCTGGCCCTTGACTCTATCTCCTCATGGGAAGAGCTTATCAAGAAGTTCTATGTCAAGTTCTTCTACGTGGAAGAACACTTGACTACTCTCCACCTTATGAGGGAAAGTCAAAAGCACTCGGATGACTTGCTTACAGATGTGCGACATTTTCGCGAACTAGTTGTGGACATCCAGGACCCAGTGAGCGAAGATCAGTTGGTGAAGCTTTGTATTGAAGGAATGCGCTCCAGTTATAGGATCCATATGGTGAACCGCAACTTTTAAGATTTCTATGCTTTGTGTTTAGCAGTCAGAAACCTAGAAGTAATGGTCAGATTCGCTCCCCATGAACTACCTCACCTGTAGCGGTACTAAGCTTCCTCTTCTTGGAGGTAGGGGTTTAAACGAGTCCCCTCCTTGTACGCTGTCTCTAGTACCTTTAGCTGAGTGTGTGATGACTACAGCAAGCATTCAGGTTCAAGGAACCTCCCCTATCCCAATAATGGTAGAGCAAGCACAAGCACTTCTAGATGCATGGGTTAGTGATTGCAAGGTGGTATTGCCTAAAGCTAAGAAGTCAGTTTCAGGAAAGGATCTCTCTCATCTGGACTGCTACATCTATCACCGGATGGTGCGCCATGCTACCAAGGATTGTTGGGGACTACGAAACCTGGTAAACAAGATGCTTAGAGACAAAGCGTTGGAACTCCCCAAAACAAGGATGTCCTTTGAGATCTCCTTCCCCGACATAAAGACAAGGGTAAAGCAGTGATCATGGTTAGATATGGTAACGCCTCCCTCGGTGCTTCAATGATGGCCATTTCTCATCACAACGAGTTGGAAAGAGCCCGTGGCTTGTGAAATAGTGGCGAAGCAGGACCTACTGACTTTAGAAGAAAAGCGAGCTGCCACCATCCAAAACTCCACTAAGTTCAAATGGTTCTTTGACCAGTTCGAACTTTTCAAGCCAACTTGACTTCAAGCAACAAAAGTCATACTTCAGATCGCCGAGCAAAACAGAGAAGAATGCATGGGGCTATCCGATCCTATCTGTAAAAGATTAAAGGACAATTCCTTGCAAATCACATTCATCAAAATTGATAAACAACTATCCTTTCCCCACAATAGACCCTTGTAAGTCCCAGTGTTTATCAATGGCATGGAGCTCCAGAGAGGTTCTTGGACAGAGGAGCTTCCTTTAGCATTATCCATTTTTCCACCTTTACGGCATCGGCTATCCCCAAAAGACATCTGGTGAAGCAACACATCACCATCTCCAAGTTTGATAACCATAGCCAACAAACAATGGGGTACGTGTAGGTGGACCTGATCGCAGGAAGTATTTGCTCCACCACTAAGTTCTATGTGATTGATTCGGAAACCATGTACCATGCTTTCTTAAGTCGAATATGGCTTCACAGGTATGCCGCTATCCCCCTCCCCCACTTATTATTAATGCATGAAAGCCATTCACAAGAAAGCAATCGTCACCATCTTAGGATTAGATAAGCCCTTTAGACCAGAAGAATCACATATGGCCGATGCTATTTTCTACAACATTTTCCACGAGGAAGAATCCCTAGTCCCGCCTCATAGTATTTGGATTCCCTTGTGGGAAGACACATTTAAAGAAGAGCACGTGTTAGCCAAGCGAACAAGTAAGTTTTGGTCGCCAACCCCCTCCTGGTAAAGTTCTCATCTTCTAAACATTTAAATGTAAATAAAAAGTTAAACTTTAGCCGCCACCCCTCCTCTTGGCAAAGCTCTTCCTTTCTAAATATTTAAATAAAAAAATCGTTATGTTTTGGTCTCCCCTTCCGCGCATAAAAAGGTTTTAGCCGAATCTCCTCTCCTGGCAAAGTTCTCTTTTTTTAAAAAAAGTTAAAATCTGGGCCGCCACCCCCCTCCTGGCAAAGTTCCTCTATTCTAAACATTTAAATATATATAAAAAAAGTTAAAATTTGGTCGCCACCCCCCTCCTGGCAAATTTCTCCCCTTCTAAACAATTAAATAAAAAAATGTTAAATTTTGGCCGTCCCCTCTGTGCATAAAAAGGTTTTAGCCGAATTCCCCTCTTCGCAAAGTTCTCATTTTCTAAAAAAAAAAAGTTAAAACTTTTAGCTGCCATTGTCCTTCTGGGAAAGCTCTCCTCTTCTAAACATTTAATAGTAAAAAAATTTTAAAATTTGGCTGCCACCCCCCCTCCTGGCAAAGCTCTTCATTTATAAACATTAGAATTTTAAAAACGTTAAGTTTTGGCCGCCCCCCGCCGCGCATAAAAAAAGCCGAACCCTCCTGGCAACGTTCTCTTTTTCTTAAAAAAGAAGTTATTGTTTTACCCCTTGGCAAAGCACTCATTTTTTGAACATTTAAATATAAAAAAAGTTAAATTTTGGTTGCCACCCCCTTCCTGGCGAAGCTCTCCCTTTCTAAACATTTAAATAATAAAAAATGGTTATGTTTTAGTCGCCACCCTCCCTTTGCGCATAAAAAAGTTTTAGTCAAACTCCCCTCCTGGCAAAACTCCCATTTTCTAAACATTTCAATAAAACACAAAAAGGAAGTTAATCATTACCTCCCTACGCCGTGCATAAAAATATTTTAACCAAACCTCTCATTTGGTGGAAGGTCTCCTCTTCCTTTTTTTTTTTCTTTCTCTCAATCTTGTTTTGAAAAAAATATACAATAACATTGGAATTTTTAGCATTTATAAAAAAAAAAATGGACAAAAAGCTACATCCCTTGCTTTTCCCCTAGCGGCAAGCTTTCGCCCCTCCCCTATGTAAACTTTAATTTTCCATTCTCAACATTTATTTCAAAATAAAAAAAGAAACAGAAAAGAGAAACAAATAAAGCTGTGCGAACCACCACCACCGCCCCCTGGGCCTAGCCCCCCATCCACCTTCTACCCCTGCGTGCCCCTGGAACACACCTAGTCCCCCCTATTCCCCACCCATGCGGCGACCCATCCCCCCCAAACCCAGCCCCCTACTCCCTCCTCCTGTGGAATCAACATCTTCTTCCCCTTTTCAATTTTACTTTCAAAAAATTGATCTCAATTAAAAAAAAAAAAAAACTAGAACACCTTTCTCGCCCTTCTCCCATGCCGCACCTGCGCCCTCCAGCTTCCCCTTCTCCCTCCCCGCACCCTGGAAACCGCTCTGGCATCAGCTTCCCCCTTCTCTTGCTCCCTCCTATTTCTCCCTTGTTGGACCCAGACTTCCCTCCATTATCTCTCCTGCGTGCTACCCCTTCCCCTTTCTACCCTGCGAAACCCCCGTCCCCCTTCTCGACCACGACCCCCCTCCCTCTCGTCATAATTCTTCTCCTTCCCCTCCGCTTCGCAGCACCTCTCCATGCCACCAGAGAAAAAAAGAAGGAAAATAACTGAAGCTTCACCCCCCTACTCTTGTGCAAACCCCTTTGAGCAAGCTTCGCCCCCAGGTAA
>JAULJZ010218482.1:0-17956 GCA_032270985.1 Heliamphora pulchella | reverse complement strand
TTATTATGAATAGTACTTATTCTCTTAATTCTAAAATAATTATTGATTTGCATATATTTAATATTCGTTGTTTTGATTCATTAGAGAGTGTGATCTTATATAAATTTATATTCTCTGTGAGTTGGATAGCGATATTATTTATATGGTAAATATTAATTATTGACGGAATCCACATCTCGAAAGATCGAGATTGATGATACCCCCTTAAGGATACTTGTAAGTTTTGACCGGGCCAAACTCTATAAGTGTATTTAATTATCCGGCGATCAAATAAGTTAAGAAGAAGGGTTTAAGGAATATCAAGATACTGTTTAAATTAAATTGTCAGTAATTAAATTTAATTGGTAGATATCGAGAATCTTAACGTGGGAAAAAATGGTAAGTATTTACTAACAGGAGTTCCATACAAGAAGGTCTTGAGATTATGGGTCAAAGTGTTATTACAGTTGTTTAGTGGTGTGAACTATAATTCAGTATTTTATGAAAATTACAAAAACTGTTGCGTCTTTCCGTAATTACAGAAATTGCTAGTAGGTGTCTATGTTTCACTGAAAATCTTACTCATAATTACTCACCAGGTCACTGCTATAGCCCTATATATATGCGGGTAGGCTGAACCAATTTTATACATGATATCATATTTTGTCTTTCAAGATTAAAGATATCTAGATTCTGCCGGTACAAGTTCTCGATAGTCCGTAACCTACACTACATTCGAGAATTGCGTAAGGGAATACAGTAGAAGATCTGACGGGAGTTTCAACTCAGAATCAAATCGTAGTTGAAGAATCGATCGACAAAAAGTATTATTCTAAATTAACCTTGGTTGCACGGGTTTTATTTTGATCGTTCGATGTCAAAAGTTTTATCTGGATCCCGTTTCAACGTTTGCCCGTCTAATTATTTTTTACCGAAAATCGTTTACAAAAATAATAATCTTAACAGTTTTGCATCCAACAATTGGTATCAGAGCCGTTTTGTTTTTTGTTTACGGTTATCGGGATCGGGTAGTTTTAGAACTGTTGCTAACTTTATTTTGTAGACGTTCTAATCCCAATTTTATGATCATCATTTATTTTCATATTTGATTGAATGCGTGGATGATGATTTTTTTTAACCACGAGAGTTGATCATGGTAAAATGATTATGAACTCTATGGAGACATAGGATCAATGTAAATATTATTATTTTTCGGTTTCTAATTCTTTTATTTTTTTTGAATATAAAAAAAGGATGAAGAACACTCGAAGAACGATAAAAAAGATGAAGAACAGTCGAAGAACGATAAAAAAGATTAAAACAGTACAATTTTTTTTATGCGAATAAAGCTATTTTTAAACACACGACAATTCCCAAAACGTCAGAGACAATAGCGCTTTTCCAGGCACTGTTGCAGCAGTTTATTCAAACAACAGTTTTTTTTTTCAAAGAATTGTTTCTGGATCCTATGCCAAAAATCCTAGCGCAAGCAGTTTCCCAAATAGAAAAAATCAGCACCGCGCTTTCCCAAGCAGTTTCTAGACTATTACAGCACTATTTTCCAAAAGCCAGCAGTGGCGCAATCCCAAGTCCAGAGTTGGTTTCCCCAAGGACTGTGGCGCAAACTGTTTCAGCATAAACAACCAGCGTTTTTTTTTCCATATAACAAGCTGCGACTATGATTATTCAAGGCGAGTGAATCCTGGATGCACTTGTGATCCACGTGTGTAGGTCCATGTGTGTATGATTCATCATGCATGATGATTATCAATTGATCAAGGAAAAAATAATAATCAAAGATTTTCCATTCGGTCAAGAATAAACTAAAATGCAACGACAAAAACACACAGTGTGTGCGGTGGTAGTTGGCGGGGTGCTCGCACGGTAGGGCAGCGGTCGTGCTATTTTTGAGGTGTCTCGGGATAGTTTTTTCTGATATGCATTGATCAAGATGTGATGTATTTGTATATCACTATGAATTAAGGAATCATGATGCAATCTGAATTCAAGATGCTGATACAGATAATGATTGAATCATTGTAGCTTATCTCTTAATAGGAGATTGAAACTTTTTAGAGTTGCAGATGAATCATAAAAACATAATATATTTATATTGCATTTAATTTATTTTTTTTATATTAACTGCGTGTATGATAAATATTGGTTTTATTTATCCTGCTAATTTAATTAATTTAAAATTTTAGTTTTAATTAAAATATTTTGTAATGAAAATAGAATTAAGTTTTTTTAATTAATTAATTTTAATTAAATAAAAAAATTTTAGATATTTTTTTTACAAAATATCACGGAAAGATGATTTTTTTTAAATTTGATATCTTAGAAAAACATGAGAATTAATTCTAAATTTTATATTAATTAAATAAAAAATATTTAATCAAAATAAATTATAATTTTTCAAAAAATGTAAAACGAAAAATAAAATAAATAAATGTCTTTAATCACTACCTTAGCTGAAAAGCTAAAGAAAAAAATTGTACATTTATTAAATTTTATTTGTTATGCATTTAATCACGAAAAGATGGTTTGATAAATCAAAATTTTTGAAATCGTGTACACGGAAAGATGTTTGATTCTTTCAGATCGTGTGGCTTTCGAAATTAACAAATTTATTTTAATTAAATGAATTTTTATGACCCTCAAAAATATATTAAAAATCTAAGTGGGAGAGAAAATTTATTTACAGATAAATCTCGTGGTTTTCATCACCAGTTTGTAGGCGATACAATTAAATCCTGCGTCTTAACAGTAAGGCCTTCCTCCCCATCGGATAGATTAATTTTGGTGTCGCCAGTACAAACCTCCTTTAGGAATAATTCTGGATAATTGTTAGTGTAGATCACTTCTCCATTTAAAGAATTATTGCGAAGCGATTGATTTGGGATTAGGTGATGGTTAACACTTAACTGTGTATAATAGTATCCTCTCTATCTGAGTCACTGCTATTATATACTCGATCGAAATTATGTCAGCTATTTAATTTTATTTGGCATGGTCAGTTACCTAGATAGTAAAATTAAAAAAAATTGACCTCTCTGGTCTTATAATGGATAGTAGACGTCCACCCATCGTGGTATGCTATTCTCAGGTTACTATGCTACTGGCGAATTAATTTTAAAATGGTAGAAGAAATCAAATTAAAATGAACTCAAAATTTTGCTCATCATAGTTAACAGTATTTTAATTATGTGATTCTCAGATTAAAATGGATTTTAACCCACTCGCTTTAATACTCAAAGAAAAAAAATTAACAGAATCGAATTTTGTTGACTAAAAATATGACTTGGATATAACTTTAACTGCCAATTGTATTCCTTCAATACCACGAAATGTGCTTATTTCTGAAAAAGGTTCTTTCTCTGAGCTAAATGCATGAAAAAAAAAGGTTCAGAAATAGGGAGACACAGTTTTCAAGGTAGTTAGTGGGCCACGGACTAGTGTGAAAAAGTTAAAGACAAATATTTTCACTGTAACCAGACCAGGTGTGAGACCCTAACCCGTTTTTTTTTTTGGAATTTTTTGACGCGCGTTATGTGTTTTCGTTGCAGCATGATTTATATGCTTTTAATGCATGTTTGAGGGTAGAGATGCATGTGGAGAAGGTTCTGGGGACTGTGGGGTGTTACGGCGTAAATTTTAAAAATTAAAAAAAAATGATATTTTGGAGGTCTATAAATATCTAGAGTTAGATATTTTAAAAAAGATATTTTCCAAAACTTCTCCAACTAGCTTCCTATTTTCTCTCTGCCTTCTCTCTAAGTTCTCGGGGGCCCGCGGCTCGATTTCAACAATCCAACAGCGGATCCTTACATTTGGCACAGTGGGCTACGCAACCATTCGGACAGATTTTAATTTTGACAAATCTCGATTTTGCACGTGGTTCGAGGCGTCGAGTTTTTAACTCACCGAGATAGAATTCTAGACCATACTGCTATATAAGGGTGCTATGTGTAAACGTGTGTGTTTTTAACGGTTAGATCGCTGTAAATCTGAGTTTGTTTCAAAGTTGGATTTTTGGGTTTAAAACCTGATTTTTATCAATTTCGGTAGATGGAATCGGGTGTCGGAGGTTTCTTTTGAGGTCTTGGTGTTAGGCTTAGGCGTGGGTATGTTTGAGGATGTTGGATTGGAGTTTGGAGGCTTTGATTCGAGGTTTAGAGGGCTGAACCCGTAGCTTAAAACGGTTTCTGGGTGAGTTCGGTCGACTGAACTCATAGGTTCAGTCAACTGGATCATGGTTTTGGGGTTCGATCGACTGAACAGTGCATTGAGGCATTTTTATGGTTTTTTAGTGTGTTTTTCAGTCGACTGGGGGCTTTTCATTCAACTGGGGGCTTGGGTTAGTCGACTGAACTGCTGGGCAGTGTGATGGTGGTTCGATGGTTGGGTTTTGGTTTTCGATTAGTGTTCTTTGGTATTCAATTGATTAATTTATGAAAATTAGTCGATTCAAATACCTTTGGATCGCTTTTGGGGTTTGGTTTGTTGTGTGGTGGTTACGGGGGTCGTGTTGTGGTCTCGAGTGTGTGTTTGAGTGCTGCCCTCGGGTGTGACGTGCGTGGTTGGTTTGAGGTGTTATGGCACAGTTGTGTGCGTCGTGGTTGGGTATGGAGTGTATTTGACCTCTTGATCCTTTTGAGGAGAAAGGTGGTGTTTGTGACCTCGTAGTTTGAGGGGCTAGTGTTGGCCTTCTGGTTAGGCTTGGTTGTCGCTGTGAATGGATGTCGGTTTGTTTCGGTGGGTGGCGTCATGATGTATTGTTATACATGATTATGTGCATTTATAACTGTTTATTTATGTACAAAATATGTAAGTGAATTACATAAGGTGATATCGTTATGTGTAACGTGGTTTATGCTTTAAAACCTAGAGTTTTATAGGCATGTGACGTGATTTGTGGAACGTCGTGTTGATACATGGTTATATGCTTTAAATCATGGTTTAGGTTTGCATGTGTATGAAATGGATTAGATGAATCTGTGATCCAGTAAATGTAAATCCTGGTTGATGATGCACGTGTGCGTGTTTGGGTGTATGAGGTAGGCTGCGAAACCGGTGTATGAGATAAGCTGCGAAACTGGTGTATGAGATAGGCTGCGAAACCGGTGTATGAGATAGGCTGCGAAAGCCGGTGTGCGTGCGGTTGGGGCTGCGGTAGTCCTTCGGTTAAAGTCTGAGAAGATGCATTAGTTGGGGCAGTGGTCCTTCGGTGAAAGTCCAAGAAGATTCATGGATTGCATGTACTGCATATTGGGACGGATAGACCAATTTTCTTAAAAACTGTGTTAACGACCTGCGGGAGTCGTAATACTGGAATCGTTTTCAAGACTCTAACGAGTCAAAAAATGGTTTTATCCTCGCTTTCCCATTGCATGTGAAAATTATTTTCTGGCTCTGATGAGTCGTGATCTAAAACTGTTTCAAACTGTTTTAATGCCTTAAAAGAGAGTTAAAAGTTGCACCTTGTTTTCTTAACATGTTTAGCTTATATTGCATGTGTTATTTAGAATCTGCTGAGTTTTGGCTCACGGTGTGGGATTTTAATTTTCTTCAGGTACCGGTCACGCAGATTGACCAGGAGACGCGGGAGAGGTGGAAGAGCTGTAGTCTTCCCTTTTGTTCTTTCGTTACATGTATGCTATAACATGTTTTTCGGGCGTTGGAGCCATGTAATGTTGCCATTTGGCGTTTATATACAATGCATGTATGGTTTATTTTGAGAGTGTATTATCGGGCTAGTGTTGTGGTTGGTTGTTTATGGGTGTTTCACGTGGCCCAAAGTTTAGGGTGTGACATTGGGCTCTAGAAAATCTATGTCCAATATTTCTCATAAGGCAAAACAAACAAGGTAATTTCTGTTTACTGGTTGTGAAAACATGTTTAGCGATGTTATCTACCGGTACCTAGTGTGTAGATACGGGAACCACTAATCATATTTGCAATTCATTGCAGGGATTCCAGAAAATTTGATAACTTAGTGATGGAGAGGTTTACTTGTATATGGGCAATAATACAAAGGTAACAGCAGTTGTAGTAGGAGATATCACTCTCAGTTTTGGTAGAGATCAGGTTTTAATATTGAGAGATTATCTTTATGTACCTGTCATTAGAAGGAACTTAGTTTTTATTTCTGGATTGGCTAAAGACGAATATTTAGTTTATTTTAATAACTCTGTGGTTGTTAAGGATAATAAATGGGTTATCTGTTCTGGTACATTGGTGGAATATCTTTATATTATTACTCCAATCTCTCCTACACTGCAACTGACTAAAATGAATAACACATCTACTTTACCATATAAGAGAAAATTTTCTTCTTTAATAAATCAAATATTTCTTTGGTAATTACACTTGGGTTATATTAATCTAAAAAGGATAAGCAGACTGGTAGCAGATAGACCTTTGAGTTCATTGGAAGTGGAGCACTTTCAGTCTATGAATCTTGCTTAGAGCGTAAGATGACCAAGAGCCCCTTTTCGGCCAAAGGCTATAGAGTTAAAGAACCATTGGAGTTGGTTCATTCTGATAAGTGTGGTCCTATGAAAATCCGAGCTAGAGGTGGCTTTGAGTACTTCGTTAGTTTCATTGATGACTACTCAAGGTATGGAGGCATTTACCTGATGCATCGTAAGTCTGAATGGTTTGAAAAATTTACATAATTCAAGGCGAAGGCGAAAAAGCGTCTGAGTAAAAGCATCAAATAATTACGATCTGACCGTGGTGGAGAATACCTCTTTAGAGAGTTTAAGGACTACTTGTCATCAGAAGAGATTACATTCCAGTTGACTGCACCTGGCACTCCACAGTAAAATGGTGTAGCAGAAAAAAAGAATAGGACTCTTATGAAAATGGTAAGATCCATGATGAGTTATTCAAGTTTACCCAATTTATTTTGGGGACTCGCTTTAGAGACACTGACTTACATTCTGAACTTGGTACCTTCTAAGTCAGTACCTTCTACTCCCATAGAATTGTGAACCGGGTGTAAGCCTAGTCTGAAACACATTCGAATTTGGGACTGTCCAGCATATGTGCTGAAAGGAAACACAGGTAAGTTGGAATCTAGGACGAAAGTCAGTTTCTTTGTGGGGTATCCCAAGGGAACGAAGGATGGTCTATTTTATAATCCTAAGAATCAGAAAGTCATTATTATCACTAATGCCCAATTCTTGAAAGAGAATTATATTATGGATCACGGGCCCAAAAGTAATATTGTTCTGGAAGAACTGAGAGGAAATACAAGTAGAACGGAAGAAAAATCACAAGTCACTGATATTCCATTACCTCGTCTTAGTGGGAGGATTATTAGGATAGATGCAAATCAAGAACAGGGTGCTGATGCACAGGGTTCAGATTCTGCACATTCTGCTACTGCTAGTACACAGACACAAGTAGTGTATTATTGTAATGGGAGGGTTGTTCATCAACCTGATCAGTATATGTTCTTGGGAGAGTCGTTTGACAAGATTCCGGAAGAACTAGATACCGAGTCTTGTAACTACGATGACGCACTAAAAGATAAAGATGCAGATCTTTGGCAAAGAGCTATAAATTCAGAGATGAAATTTATGTATTCCAATCAGGTCTGGGAACCTATAGGGCCACCCGGAGGGATAAAATCCATTAGATGTAAGTGGATCTACAAGAAAAAGAAAGGAGCAGACAAAAAGGTTAAAACCTTCAAAGCTAGGTTTGTTGCTAAAAGGTTCACTCATAAAAAATGGATCGACTATGACAAAACCTTTTCGCCGGTAGCCATACTTAAGTCTATCCGAATTCTCTTATCTATTACTGCATATTTCAATTACGAAATCTGGCAAAAGGATATCAAGATATCTTCCCTTAATAGAAATCTTGACGAGTGTATCTATATGATATAACCAGACGGATTCATTGAAAAGGGCTAGGAACACATGTTGTGTAAGCTTAAGAGATTTATTTATGGATTTAAGCAGGCATTGAGGTCTTGGAACACTCAATTTGATCAAGCTAAAAAGTCTTATGATTTTGATCAAAGTCCGGATGAGTCCTGTGTGTATAAGAAGCGTGATGGAAGCGTGGTGATCTTCCTAGTACTTTATGTAGATGATATCTTGCTCATCAGAAACGATATAGGGGCATTATCTACGATTAAAGTATGGTTATCTTGGCAGTTCGATATGAAAGACTTGGAAGAAGCCAGTCACATCCTTGGGATCAAGCTTGTGCGAGATCAGAAACAAAGAATGTTGGACTTATCACAAACAAAGTATATCGATGATATTCTTGCTCGTTTTAGCATGCAGGATTCTAAGAAAGGATTTCTCTCTTTCGGACATGGAATCACTCTATCCAAAGTTTAGTATTCTAAGACACCTGATGAGATAGAGAGGATGAAGGCGGTTCCTTATGCTTCGACAATAGGAAGCCTCATGTATGTTATGCTTTGCACTAGACCCGACATCTGCTTTACCGTTGACATGGTTAGCAGATATCAGTCTAACCTAGGGCATGAGCATTGGACTACGGTAAAGATTATAATCAAGTACCTAAAAAGAACTAAGGATTATATGTTTGTGTACCCCAAAGGTACCTTTGAATAAGATATCTACGAACGAGATAAGGATATGTGAAAGAAGTATCCACATTTTTTCAGTCATTCAATTGTCTATTACCTTTTTCAGTATCCACTATTTAGGTACTTAATGCATATCATTAAGCAAATAGTCTAGTACCTTTGGGGTACACAGACTCATATTTTCAGTCAGACATAAAGCTTGCATCAGGAGACAACCTTGCATATCCTTTACAAATAGCTTACCGGCTAAGGCTTTTGATAGTCATATAGAGGGCATGGGAGTTAGATGTATAGCAGCATAGTTTTGAGTATAAGTGGGAGATTGTTATGGTTGGTATACTAAAAACTATATTTTTAGTATTTAATTTTATTTTAATAAAATTAATTTTTTATTTTTATGAGAATCTTTATGAGCAATGTATATATATCATTTACTTAATGATATGCATGGATATCTGATATTCTGTATAGTATTTAATCTGGTGTGTAGTGTACGGCTTACACACAGAAGATCAGATTTTATGTTCTTGTAGAATCTAAGTTTTATGTTCACAGTTTAGACATACCATCGGTACGACTGTAGTATAGAGTTTTAGTAGACCTGTTTTGGTTACGATAAACAGATAATAGTGTTGTATATTGTTCCGACTCTTTGTGTTAGTACACTTTGTGTGTATTGAACGGGACATTTGGGGTAATTAATTTTATACTGATTATATAAATTAATTCATACTATAAAGTTATTATGAATAGTACTTATCCTCTTAATCCTGAAATAATTATTGATTTGCGTATATTAATATTCGTTATTTTAATTCATTAGAGGCAGCGATCTTATATATGTTTATATTTTCGGTGAGTTGGATAACGGTATTATTTATATGGTAAATATTAATTATTGACGGAATCTACATCCCGAAAGATCAGGATTGACGATACCTCTTTAAGAAAGCTTATATGTTTTGACTCGACCAAACCCTGCAGGTGAATTTAATTATCCGGCGATCAAATAAATTAAGCAGAAGGGTTTAAGGAATACCAAGATGCCAATTAAATTAAATTGCCAGGTATCGAGAATCTTAACGTGGGGAGAAATGGTAAGCATTTAATAACAGGAGCTCATTGCAAGAAGGTCTTGAGATTATGAGTCAGAGTGCAATTATAGTTCTTTATTTGTGTAAACTGTAATTCAGTATTTTATGAAAATTGTAAAAATCGCTGCGTCTTTCCATAATTACAGAAACTGCTAATAGGTGTCAGTGTTCCACTGGAAGTTTTACTCGTAATTACTCCTCACGTTCCTACTGTAGCCCTATATATATGCGGGTAGGCTAAACCAGTTTTATACATGATATCATATTTTGTCTTTCAAGATTAAAGATATCTAGATTCTACCGGTACGAGTTCTCGATAGTCCGTAGCCCATAAAACGTTCGAGGATCATGTAAGGGAATACAGTAAAAGATCTGACAGGTGCTTCAACTCGGAAACAAATCGTAGTTGAAGAATCGAGCAAAAAACAGTATTTTTTTAAATTAACTTTGATTGCACGGGTTTTATTTTGATCGTTCGACGTCAAAAGTTTTATCTGGAGCCTGTTTCGGCGTTTGCCGGTCCAGTTATTTTTTTATCAAAAATCATTTACAAAAACAATGATCTTGGCAATTTTGCATCCAACAAAAATTATATTTGGGACGCTTAGACATTATTTTGGGCTCTAACAAAAATCACACATGCTAAAAATAATTTCATGAAGCTCTAGTAAAAGCATGTTTGGAAAAAGACTATGTTTTGTTTCCTAGAAAATTTGGGAAAGATTGAAAGGGTGACTTTTTTTTTATTTTTCTTTAGTAGACTTGTTCTCACTCTTGTTTAACTTGTATTACGAGTCCATATATGTTATTTAAGGTCAAAAATCAGTTACTTTAGAGGTATTATTATTCACATATCATTCTTATTTAACTCATAAGAAAGAAAACAAAACGTAAGTCGTCATTCCAACCACAACAACTGGACTATCTCCTATTTGATTCTTTTTAAACCTTCTTATTTTCAATCTGGTTCTTAGGTCTTTAAATCATATTAAATGTTTAAGAAGGGGGTTAGAAGAGAAGGTTAACAATTGTTCTAGGAGTGCCTACCTCAAGTTCTTGATCAAATTAAGGAAGTTAGGACTTAAGCTTTAGTCCTCCCGGGATCAACTTTCTTTCTTTCCTTCCTTCTTCTCCTTCTTCTTCTTCTTCATCTTCTTCTTCTTCTTCCCCAAGAACTCACTCTCTCTCTCTAGGAACCCTCTTGGCCAAAATTATCAAGGAGAAAATAGGGTGGGGTCGACCTTCTATTTATAGGCTTAAGGGAAGGACTTAAATGCAATTACAGCTTGGTAGGTAGGGACCTATTTTGCAATTTAGGATTTGTAGACCTATATGTTGTCAAGGGGAAAATGATGAAGAGTTGAGAGAAAGTTTTGCTGATTAAAACTCTTTCAGTTAAAAAGAAGCAGAAAAGTGTTAAAAATATCTATGAAGATATATTGGCACAAAAGATAATTGTGGGATAGGATTATCCTAATTTTTAAGAATTAGGATTTTGGTTTAAAAGATGACAAGTGAAATTTAAAAATATTAAATCTGTGTAAAATTGTTAAATTTATATAGAAAAAGACTCCAAATAGTACAAATCTTTGCTTGAGCTTCAGGACAAATCCCAAAATCTATCAAAAGTACAAAAGTTGTACTTTTTGGGCACACTTCCCCATGTGGCCGGCCACATAGGGTATTTCTCCCTTTTTTATTTTAATTATTTTATTTTTGTATTTAATAATTCATGAATTAAGATTTTGGATCAAAGAATTTAAAATTGAGCCTTTTCTTGGATTTTTTAGTTGGGCTTGATCCATAGATTTTCTTTTAATTTTGTGGATCAAAATTAAATAAATTGGGCCTTACTTGAGTTGGGTCATTCTTCATACTTAGGCGTCATTCTAAGTCTTGGGCCTTGTGTGTTTGAGTTTTAATGAAGAAATGGGTCTTTGATAACCTTTAGGCCATACTTTCTATTTATTATTTTATTGTGCCTAAGGACATGGGCTCCTAATTTTGTAACTTTAAACTAACACTAGACTTACCCATCCCAATTCTCGAGTTCAAGAAGTCTCTAAGTTAGTTTAGCTTTTCTCCAGGGAGTTAGGTTCAAAATTTCTTTCCATAGCTAATGTATTGACTAACTTCGGTTTATATTTTCATTTATATTAGTTTTAGGAATGCGGGTTATTACAATCTACCCCCGTTAAATAAATTTCGTCCTCAAAATTTATATACCTTATTCAAAAAATGTGGATACTTCTTTCACCTATCCTCATCCCGTTCGTAGGTATCTTTTTCAATTGAATGACTCTGCCACAATACTTTCACCAACGGAATGACTTTGCTCTGCATGACTTGTTCTTTCCTATCCAATATTCATGTTGGCTCCTCCTCATATGTAAGGACGGGTTAAAGGTCGACGGGTCGTATTGTTAAAACGTGAAAAGGGTCGGATACGTATTTCCCTAGCATAGAGACATGGAATACATTGTGTAGTCTTGACAACTTCGGTGATAAGGCTAATTGATACGTGGTGTTTCCCATTCTCTTGAAAATTTCATATGGTCCGATGTAACGAGGACTCAACTTTTCTTTCTTTCTGAATCTCATCACTCATTTCCATGGTGATATTTTGAAAAATACGCAGTCTCCAACTTTGAACTCTAGGTCGTGTCTACGATTGTTTGCGTAACTCTTCTGCTTGTCTTGTGATTGGTTCAACCTCTCTCGAATTAACTTTATCTTGTCCGTATTGATTTGGACAATTTTAGATCCTAACAACTTTCTTTCTCTAACTTTCTCCCAACAAATTGGACTACGACACTTCCTATCGTATAACGCCTCGTAGGTTTCCATTCCTATTGTCAATTGAAAACCATTTTTGCACGTAAATTCGATCAAAGATAAATGCTCCTCCCAGCTCCCCAAAAAATTCAACACACACGTTCTGAGCATATCCTCTAAGGTTTGAATCATCCTCTTTGATTGGCCATTAGTTTGCGGATGAGAGGTCATGCTAAACTTCAATGTAATCCCCGATGCTTCTTGTAAACTCGGCTAAAATCTAAACGTAAAGCGCAGATCTCTATATGACACTATAGAAATTGGTACTACATGAAGACAAACGTTCTCGTCAATGTATAGTCATGCGAATCGATCCAAAGAAAACGTCATCTTAATGGGTAGGTAATATGTTGACTTCGTCAATCTATCAATGATCACCCAAATGGCGTCATTACCTTTTGGTGATCGAGGCAACCTAATTACAAGGTCCATAGTGATATGTTACCTACTTCAATTTAGGCATAAGTAACGGTTATAAAAATCCCGTTGGCTTTTGGTGTTCGATCTTAACTTGTTGACATACCAAACATCTTGCCACAAAGTTTACAACGTCCTTCTTCATCCTGCTCCACCAGTAATGCTCCTTCAAATCTCTATACATCTTTATAGTTCCAGCATGCATGGTGTACGCCGAATTATGCGCCTCATATAAAATTTGTTTCCTTAACTCGTCATTACTTGGCACATACAATCTATGGCCAAACCACAACACATCGTCTCGAGTTTCAAACTTTGTCTTGCCCTTAGCATCCGCCTCTGACCTTATCTCGTCCACCTAGTTATCTAACATGTGAAGCCCCGTCTTACAAGCACGTCGGGACATACATAACTGTAATTAAGGGAGATATTCTGGCCATGCATTCATAATTACATATGATAAATACTTCATTATTAAAAGTTCAGAACTTGTTCAAAATATATAACGATTACAGTTATCCAGAGAATTCAACAAAAGTTATAATATGCCCGTGGAAACTGAACAAAAGATCAAAAAGGAAGAAAATTCAAATTCTTCAAATGGCGTTGTTGGGATCAGTTGGATCCTGCCACTCACCCTGCTCCTCGAAATCTTTTTCCCTTACGGGTACACCCTCCTCAAAAAATTCTTTTTCACGCCCCAAATTTCAGGTCACATGAAACACGAATAAACAACCAAATAAAACATCCAACCCGATATTTACTCACAAAGTAAAGCGTACGTGTATTAAATATATCCGCCAAAAAGGCTTACATTACACGATTTCAACACCGAAAAACATATAAACATACATGGTTCAAAAGAACAAAAAGGAATACTACAGATCTTCCACCTCAATCCGCAACCTTGAATCAACCAGCGTGATCGGTATCTGAAAAATATTTTAAATCCCACACTGTGAGCCAAAGCTTAGCAGAAACTAGACAAGCATGCATTATAAACAAAACATGCTCAGAAAACGAGGTGTAGTTTGTTATGGTTGGTATACTGAAAATCATGTTTTTAGTATTTAATATTATTATAATAAAATTAATTTTTTATTTTACGAGAATCTTTATGAGTAATGTCTGTGTATCATTTCTTTAATGTTACGCATGGATATTCGATAGTCTGTATAGTATTTAATCTGGTGTATAGATTACGGCTTGCACACAGAAGATCAAATTTTAGGTTCTTCCAGAATATAAGTTTTATGTTCACAGTTTAAATGGTAATGAACATACCAACGGTACGACTGTGGTACAGAGTTTTAGTAGACCTGTCTTGATTACGGGGAACAGATAATAGTGTCGTCTATTGTTTCGACTCTCTGTGCCAGTACACTTTGTGTGTATTGAACGAGGTATTTGGGATAATTAATTTTATACTGACTATATAAATTAATTCATACCCCAAGGTTATTATGAATGGTGCCTATCATCTTAATCCTGAAATAATTATTGATTTGCGTATATTTAATATTCGTTATTTTGATTCATTAGAGGCGGCGATCTTATATAGGTCTATATTTTCGGTGAGTTGGATAGCGGTATTATTTATATGGTAAATATTAATTATTGACGGAATCTACATCCCGAAAGATCAGGATTGACGATACCTCCTTAAGAAAGCTTATAAGTTTTGACTGGGCCAAACCCTACATGTGAATTTAATTATCTGGCGATCAAATAAGTTAAGCAGAAGGATTTAAGAAATATCAAGATGCCAATTAAATTAAATTGTCAGTAATTAAATTTAATTGGCAGGTATAGAGAATCTTAACGTGGGGAGAAATGCTAAGTATTTAATAACATGAGCTCAATGCTATATGGCCTTAAGATTATGGGTCAGAGTGCAATTATAGTTCTTTAGTGGTGTGAGCTGTAATTCATTATTTTATAAAAATTGTACAAATCGCTACTGATTTTTTATAATTGCAAATACCACTATGAGGTTTGCTTAATTGCAGAAATTGCTGATACGTGTCTGTGTTCCACTGGAAGTCTTACTCATAATTATTTCCTAGGTTCCTGTTATAGCCCTATATATATGCGTGTAGGCTGAACCAGTTTCATAACTTGTCTTCTAAGACTAAAGCTGTCTTGGTTCTGCTGGTATGAGTTCTTAGAGGATTATAGCCCACACTATATCCAGAAATCGCATAAAGGAATACAGTAAAAGATCTGATAGGAGCTTTAACACGAATTCAAATCGTAGTTGAAGATTCAACCGGTAAAAAGGTATTCTTCTAAATTAACTTCGGATGTATGAATTTTATTTTGATTGTTCATCATCAAAAGTTTTATTTGGAGCCCGTTTTGGCGATTGTCTGTCCAGTTATTTTTTTTTTCGTTAATCGCATGCAAAAACAAAGATCTTGGCAGTCTTGCCTCCAACACAATTTTCATCTCACACGAGCCATAAAAATGATTTTATATCTGAACTCATATGAGCTCTAGAAGAAAACAGTTGAAAAACGATTTTATACGAGGACTTTCGAGATTCCCAAAGAAAATAGTTTTGAAAACGATTTTGTATCACGACTCATCAGAGCTGAGAAGGTAATTATATATATATAGCACAATGTTCTCACCAGCAAAGATAGACTCCTACAAGCCAAGACTCCCACGAGCCCCACATGCAAGACAGAACCAACTTTCACAAGCCTTAATAACAGTCCTAACACAAAGATGATGATCCCTACTCAAACACACATCCACGGGATAAAACCGTATAATACGGGGTAAAATCATAGACCACGGGATAATACCGCACACTATAGGATAATATCACATACCACGGGATAACACCGCATAACACGGGATAATACCGCATACTACGAAATAACACCGAATACTACAGGATAACACTGAATACTATGGGATAACACTGTATCAACATATGCATATACAAAACCAAAGCCTTAAATACTTCAAGACCACATAAGATCACGTAGGACCACTTACCTGTCCTACAACATGCAAGAATAAAACTAACCATAGTTCTATAAGCACGAAAACACGTATAATCACGACGTTCTACATAACAACGCCACAAAACCTAATAAGACATCACAAGCCACCCACCCATCACCCGTTCACCCGAACGACCCATCTACTCACCGGGACAACCAACGATGTAAAAAACCAAAACCTCCCACAAAACGATTCTCACCAAAACCCTATCTTCAAAACAAACAACAGACCCACACGCCCTGCACCAAACGATGCAAAAACCACCACACACACAACTATGCCCCAACACCCCGCATGACGTGACCATCATCCTCTCCGTGACTTCAATTTATAGGACCCCATAATCCAATCAATTAAAAAATCACTATAGGAGAGCAGTCGATTGAGCCCCATAACCCAATTGACTAAAAGGCCACCACACGACCACAAAAACAATAAACATCCCAAGGAACAAGAAATTTGATAAAAAGTTCCAATAAGGATGAAAAATAACCTTTTTCAAAGCAGTCAACCAAAAACGGGTGAAAAACAGTTAAGAAATTTTGACATACCCTCACTCTTTTGGTCATAACTTTTTCTACAAAACGAGTTTCATTGTGAGAGAGGTTTCATTGGAAAGCCGACTTTCGGGGCTTCAATTTGAGTACAAGAACGACCCAATTCTGAGTCTGAATGAGGGTGATATGAAAAAAAAAATAGCCATGTACAGCCAGTCCACTCGAGCCGACAGACGGGCGATCGAGCGCCCAGACGTCCGAGAACAGCCCAGATTTTCCCCTATTTTATGTTCTAAGCCCTAAAACTCTCAAACATTCACTATGATACTTCAAAACACACATAAACTTACCAATCCACATATTTTTGATACCCACGGACAAATACAAACTCAAAACATCAAGAACCACCAAACGAAAAGCCTCAAAATCCAGTTCACCCAACCGAAACAACACAAAACCCATTTTGAAACCAAAACCCAATTTTTTTGAAATATAAATCGAATTTTCATGCATGTTTAACCGGTAAAAACACACACGATTACACGTAGCACCCTTATAAGACATGAGAGTCTAGGATTCTATCTCGTTGAGTCAAAGACTCGACGCCTCGAATGAAACTTGACGCCTCGATCCACGTGAAAAATCAAACTTTTCTAGAATAAAATTTTGTTCAGATGAACTCGTAACCCACCGTGCCAATAACAAGGATCAACTGTTGGATCATCGAAAATCGAACCCTGGGCCCCTGAGAAGGTAGGGAGAAGGCAAAGAATAAAAAACTTAGCTTGTAAGTTTTGAAAATATCTTTTAAAAATATCTAACGCGAAATATTTATAGGCCACAAATTCTTTTATTGAAACCCGCATCACAGCGCCTAACGGCCCTGACAACCAACCCGGCATGCATATCTAAACCCGAATATGCATAAAAACACATATAAACATGCTAAAACAAAACACTAAATGCGCGTCGAAAAACTCTAGAAAAAAAAATAGGTCAGGGTCTCACATTCTTCTTATTCACCTGCGGCACGAATGCCATGAGCCAAAGCTCAAAATTAAATTTCCTAAACCTTCTAACAAACTCATAACAAAATATCCTACAATACATATTATATAACACCAAATACAGCTTAAGGCCAAGGAGACAGATAAATTTAACACTTACGGTAGGGTGGGCATATATATATATATATATTGTGCAAGTACGTGATGCAAGTGAATGGAATGCAAATACCCAACTCGACATACATCTGGGACCATAATATGACTTTCACGCCGAAAATTACAAAGTAGACTTTATGAAAATTTGATTACCAAACCTATCCTCACCTCGTTGCAAAAGGTAAAACTCGCCTTGGTACAATGTCAGGCACAGATTCAGGTGATTCAAGCCCGTTTGTCGGTACTAAATGAACAGCATGACAAACCAAATGGTAACGGGAAAGACTTTTGGAATGATAATTAGGTTCCCGATGGAGCACAAGTTACTCTGCCACCACCACAAATCCCTCGTCAGGTGATAGTTACAAAAGAAAACATTGC
>JAULJZ010218472.1:4987-17957 GCA_032270985.1 Heliamphora pulchella | reverse complement strand
GTTATGACCGGGAGGCACTCCGACGCTCAAGTTAAATATCTCTCGGAGAGATTTCAAAGTAAGAGCTTGGGTTTCAGAATTGCGTACCTCGTGGTTTGGGGGTGTCTTTGTTAATATAGGGACCAGGACTAACGGGGGTTAAATCTTCTTAGGATTCTGCCTCCAATTAGTTAGGAATTGTTTCCTATCCTGATGTGATTTGTTTTTATCCATCCCGTAGATGCGATTTGTTTCCATCCTGTAGACCCGATCAGATCGTGCATAGGATGGGAACTTACAGGGTTATCTCATCCCCGTGGCCGATATGGGCTTCACAGGCCTGGATTGCCCTTACCTGGGGTGGGCCGACCTTGTGAGGCCCGAACAACTGATGGCCCAAGCTTCATCGGGGACTGGATCAGTGCGTTTTGGGCTGGCTTCCCTTTTGGGGCCTTGATCCCATCTGATGGGGCTAGGTTTTAGGTTTATGACTTTTGTCCACCCTCATATATATATATATATTCTAACATGCTTATGTATTTGTCCACTTATATATTGTTATTTGGTGATTAAATTAAAAACATGGGGTCACATGCACCCCTATAATTAGGTGGACAAACCCGTGGGGTTTTCGAAACAATAAAAAGTGCCGATGCTCCCAATTTTAATTTATTTTAAAAAATTGCATTGTACGTAACAGTTGACACATTTTATGACCTATATATTATAGATGCGGTGGGACCAATATTGAATGCGTTTGGTAACACATTTTATAGCCTCTGTTTGGCCTGCCCAAACACACGCTAAGAAAGGGACAGTTGGAAACTTGTAAATATTTTTGTACGGCAAAATAGAAAGCGGTTTGGACAGTTAAAAAACTAAATATAAATTTCAAAAATAGATTATTTTTGTAAACTAATTTTGTTTAGAATGTCTACAAAATTTAGCTTATAAGAGATTTTTTTTTTAAAACTTGATTGTTTGGGAAAAATATTTTTTTTGTAGTAGTTATTTTATTTTTGATTAAAATGTTTAAAATACCTATACTTTTTATTTTTAAATTGTAATGTGTGAGATATGGGCACATTTTTTTGTTTTTATGAGAAGAGTTATCTTTTTTAATTGATGGTATTATACTTATTTATTTTATAAATGTTAAAAGTGTTAGTGGTCTGTATAGACTTTTATTCTTGAAAAAAAAAAGTTAGTATCTTTTTAGATATGCCAAATGAAACAACTTAAAAACTAATATTTTTACAAAAATGTTAATTGTTAACTGAAATCAAAGAGGGCAAAGTAGAACAGAAACATAAATTAAAAAGAATATAAATTGTAATAAATAAAAACAATATAATGTACAAAAAAAAAAACTTATACATACAACTGTAGTAAAACCAAACGTAAAATAGAATTGTGCCAATGTTTGACGTGTTAGGTTAGAGTGCTTTATATTCTACCAAGCCTATATATTTATTTTTAGGTTATATGCATTTAGGTTGGGGTGAGAATGTGAGCCATTAATTAGGAACCAAATATGTATAGGCTTTTTATTTGTATAGGCTTATAATTTAAGATTTTTATGGTGTGCCGATAAATAGTACATTTGTGAGAACTCTAAAGCAAAGGAGAAAAAATAGAGAGACTCGTTAGTAGGGAAAAGCGATTGTTGTACTCTTTCACATATGATATATTAAAATATTTTATTTCTCGCTTGTAAACATAAGTTGGTGTGGAATTGAATCACATAAGCTCAATCTCCGTATTGATTATTTTTTGTACTTTTATGCATGAATATTAGTTTCTATTTGTGTTTGGGAATTAATGATTAAAATTCTTATACGACGATGTGTCTTTAAAAACATAATTTGCCCTCACCTCAGTACTTGTAAATGGTTAATGCGTGTCTTTCAGGATACAAAAATCATACACAACGAACCAATAAACTATTGAACTCTCTCTTTGATGAAGAGGAAGAAGTGGGAGGAAGTTTGGAATTTTCGAGTGCAAAATCGGATGGGGAACTGGGTTTTATATAGGAGAACATGTGATAATTTAAGAATGGTGAATAGGTGCAGACGCACTCAATTATTGAACACACCTAGTCAATCACTGTTCAGTAGAAAATTAAAAAAATAAATAAAATTGGACCCAAAAGTATAAATTTGCTAGCTTATGAGCCCAAGCACGCAAGGCCCAATTCACAATAGGTCGTGTATGACGAGTTGAGGGGCGTGCATGTGATTGTTGAGTTAGGCTCTAATTCATAACTAGGTACGTAGGTTCATCCTCGTGCAAATTTGAATACTCCTTGGGATTCAAAATCAAATCCAATGTAGGATCTAATATGTTTTTCAAAAATAATTCTCTCAAGTAATGTGGGACTAAGTTTACCACTACTATTTTTTTTTTTCAACTTCTAGTAACCACATTTGAAACTATGCCCCCGTTTAGCTATTTTTTATTTATTTATTTATTAATTTATTTGCTTATTAACAAATAAGTTAAAAAATATTTAAGCCACTTCGTTTGGCTACATTTGCTTATTTACTTATTTAGTTATTTGCTTATTTGGTTACTCAAACGAGTTTATTTGCTTATAAGTTAGCTTATTTACTTATTTGGCTACTCAAACGAATTTATTTATTTATTTGCATATTTACTTATTTGGCTACCAAAATGAACTTTTTTGCTTATAAGTCAGCTTATTTGCTTATTTGGCTACCAAAATGAGCTTATTTGCTTATTTGTCTATCAAAACGAACTTATTTGCTTATTTAGTTTTTAACTTATTTAGCTACCAAAACGATGTGACTTATTTTTTGACTTATAAGCCAATAAACAAATAAATAAAATTATCCAAATGGAGCCTATATATCATTCGTGTCTTAACATAGTTTCGTCAAAATAATTACACGTAATTAAATATCACGTGTAATTAAGCAATTTTTTCCACTTAAAATAAAAGTGCGCGAGTCACTTATATTTTACCTCAAAAGTAGCAGAAAAATTAAGATGACAAAGCCCTTTTTCTAACTAGTTCTCTAAACTTGACTTAGCTTTCTCTTCTCTTGGGAAACACTAAGGTATGCCTCCATTTTTGGCTTAATTAGGCAATTTTGTCCCAATCAAGCAATCAAGTGAACATACCCACTATTCTTTCACAGCCAATTTTGCCAGAAAAGCTCCATTTCTATGTGTAATTTCGCATACTATTGAAAACCTCTCAAAAAGAAAAGTGAGGTAAAAGAATTATAATCATGTGAACTAGTGGGTAATGAAAGGAGATACATCAATCAAGTGGTCACTGTTTGGTCGATCCTTAAAAGACTTTTCAAGGAACAATGATCTATACTAAACTAAAGAATGGAAAATATTGGCGTTGTTTTTGAGTAATTATTTAGTAGTTTTGAAATATTATATGATATTATTTACACAGTGTTTTAACTCAATTATATTAGTAAAAAATATTTTGGTTAAAATAACATTAACCCAGATTGACCGAGTAAGTGAAAGACAATAGTGGTCCACTTCGTAGGCACCAAATATTTTAATTTGCTAATAGTAAAACTTAGGTAATGCCAAGTACTACTTTAGGGGGCTCGTTTGATTGAATGACTTTTTTAATGAAATAATCAGTGTATTCAGATGATTAGTACTTGAAGTATTATGAATTGAATTATCAGTATAATATTTTTTTTTGTTTCAAATGGTGTTTGATTGAGAATAGAATAATTTAATAATAAATAATACGTTATTTTGATATGACATGATTTTAATAAAATTATTATAAAATTGTAAAAAAAATGAGATACTTCTTGTCCTGAGATTATTAAACCCACCTAAATGGTGAGATAATGATAGTTCCAAATGGGAGTTTATGGTAGTTAGAAGAGATTATTTTATTATTTAATTTTTCACAAAAATTGGTAAATCAAATGAAAAACTATATAAATTTATTAATATACAGTTCTATATCACTTTCTTAACCCTCAAGCAAACAGTACTTGGAGTATCTAATAATTTTAGGTAATTTTTGGACCAAAATGGTCTAAAATCACTTGCTATAATCTAGTGATTTGTGCACCCTCCAGCTGGGGGGAGGAAAGCTGAATGGGAAAAGTGTGGAATTTGCATCAAGATGTGGGCCCACATGGGCTTAAATAGAATATTTGTTCTTCAGTCTAGCAAGTTGCATGGGAGAATGCTATTATAAGTAATTTTTATTTTATTATTTTTAATTTTAATTATAAATTATAATTTTTTTTTGTAAATATTTATAATTTATAATTACTTTTTTTCCTACTTCAGCTACAATTGTGATTCTGTTTGGGATAGTTTTTCTGTTGCCTTTTTATTGTACTTCTTTTTTGTTTTTTTTGAATTTTTTTTGTGTTTTTAATCTAATTTTTTAATTTTTTTAATTTTTCATGAGAAAATAAATCTAAAAATATAACTATTTTGGCTAAAGTTGAAAAAAATTTGTTAAAGACGAAAAAATCTTATAAAAACCTTAAAGTGGCACTGTTCGTCTTATGTGAACTTTTTTTTATTTTTTGATAAATTTTTATATTTTTATATTTTTTTAAAATTTTTAAATATTTTGTAATGAGAGAAATTTAAAAAGTACTATCATTTAAACTAACACAATAATTTTCATTAAAAACAAAAAAAAAATCATATAAAAAAATTATTCCACTCGGTTGCACCCACTGGGTTTGTGTAATTACTCTGAAAGATATTCATAAATCACAATCTGAACGATTAATTAGGCTTAGTTTGGGATTAACTTGGAGAATTTGGCTTAATTTTGTTTTATTTATTTATTGATTGATTATTTTTTTTAAACCTCTTTTGAATCATCTTATGAAAAGAATCGAAAGCCAAAAATTAATGACCAAAATATATATAAAAAAAAGTTTAATAAAAATGAAACTAAACAAAATAAATAACTCATTACCTTATCTTGGCTATTTTCGTCATTTGTTTACTTGTTCTATTTTTGTGGAGGCGATTTTTTTTTGATAGAAATACATAAAATTTTACTAAAAATAAAAATAAACAAATAACTTATTATCTTATGAATTATAACTGGCATTAATCAATGAAAATTACATTTGAATGCTTGAGTACACAAATTGACGCAACGAAATATCACAAAATGCTAAATAACGTTCTAGCAAATGAGATAAAAATTCAAATTCACAAGCAAGAACCTTGAATCCTCAAGAAAAGAAAAAAAAAACTCTAAATATTATTGATGAAAAATATGATAAACCTTTAGTCTTACACTCTTATTTATAATATATAGTAGAACTTAAAATAAATCGTAATAAAAAATTAGCAATTTAAGCTATATTTTAACCACTAAGACTAACAATAAAAGAAATTGAAAAATTGGCAGTTTGATTATGCAAAGATTAACGTGTCAAAACAAGAAACATTAAAAATATAAAATTCTAAAAAAAGATATAATTTTTAAATAAAAATTTTTAAAATAAAATCTTATTTAGTTTCTCAAATTCTTCATTAATTTTCGCAGGTCCAAGTATTTTAAAAATATCTCAACTGCTTGTTTTACATGCAAATACTTAGGTCAATAAATTCTGAGATTTGAGACCGAACACACGCTTTTTTTTTTTTTTCTAAAAATCATGCACTAAAAACTAAAAAAGTGGCATCCTTAATTGAAAATTATCCAAATAGATTAGAATTTCGTTTGGGGATCAGTGCCCCGCACAATATGATTCAATCATAGCACGTGCTTACCAACCCGGTCCCAATAGTTAACGGAAATTTTGACCTATTTAGTAATCCGAGTTTCAATTCCAATTCTCTTAATCCTGATTAAAAAAAAAAATTCATAGCACGTGCTCAGAAGCTCAATGGTATTTGACAAAGTTAATAATTTTACTTATAAATTATAATTTTTTTTTAAAAGACTCATAATTTTTAATATAAATTATAATTTATAAACTATTAATTTTAATAATAACAAACAATACCAATTTACTTTCCATTAAACCTTTCAAACTAGCTAATTCTCTACTTGAGATAATGCAGGTTCTCGACTCCTTTTTAACTTAGCGTAAATTTAATTTAATTTTTCTTATATGTTTTTTATTTTATTTTTAGTGATTTTTGAATACTATTCTAAATAAGTGTTCTATTTAGATTTATCAGAATCATAAAAATAAACAAATCTAATCAAAAATTTTTAAAAAATCAAATAAGACGAGAAACCACTTAATAACCTTTTTGACTTTGTTTTAAGCTTTTTTTTTTTGTTTTAATGAACCTTTTCAATTTTAATACAAACAGACATACTTTTAAAAAATTTTAATCAATTAAAATTTTTTAAAAATAATACAAAAAAAACTGAAATAAATGAAAAAAAAACTCCAAATAAAAGCCTAGCAGCAATAGCATTACGCTAGCTAGGTGCATAATTGTGCGGCGGGCTTAGTATTATTGTTTTATTATTTTATTGTTTTTAGACCGATTGGATATGGAAAAAAATAAGGAAGCATTAAATTTTGAGTTATCAGGGGATTGGGTTAATGGATAAAGATGGTGTATTAAATGTGTCTTTATTTTTTTAATATTATAACTTTTACGTTTTTATTTTAGGATTTAAACTAATAGATCGATAATGAGAGATTGTTAATCTCTATTAAAATTATTAGTATAAGGCTTTGATTTACTTTTCTTTTTTATTTAACAATTAGAAATAATTTGACAACTCTTGTTTTCTTATTTCACTCTAGTCAAATATGAATTAATTTATCAATGTATATATAATTTTATCTACAATTTTTTGACATATTAAAATATATGGGACCCAATTATACTAATTCTTTCTATCATATCCAATCTTATTTGAAACAACAAACAAGTCCTTAAAATGCTTTGAATCTATAAAGATGTTTTCTTAGTTTTTTTTAAAATTAGCAAGCTTTTAAAATATCCAAAATACTATAAATTTAAAAGCAAATATTTAATAAAAAAACAGTTTTTTATAAAATGAAAAACAGGAGCTAAAACGCAATGATATTCTCATTTTATAAAGCCAAAATCCCTAACGCCACTCGTTTAATTATTGGATTAGATTGGATAAAAAGCGGAATATGAATGTATTACTTATATGATGAGATTGAATTGTATTATTTATAATATAATTATAATATATAATTGTTTTTAACTATGGTAGGAAGTAGACAATAATTCAAAGATTTTAGGCTCTCTTTGTTTCGATGTAATTTTCAAGTAGAATTATTATCAGAAAAAATATTTATTAGCTTTTGTTTTTTGGTATTTGGGCGATTAAAATATTTTTAAAAATAAAAAAAAATTTTGATCAAAATATGCTACTAACACCATTGTTATCACCACTAATGTCATTACCACCACTTCCACTACCCACTACTACCAATACTATTATCATCGCCATTAGTGGTGGGCAAAGGCCAGTTTGGAACTTAACCCAAAACTGATCGATCAAGATTAATTCTAAAATATTAGATCTAGAATTGCACAATTCATGCTTTAGAACTAATCCAACCCGAATAAACTCAAATTGGTTCGAATTGAAACCGTGACTTAATTAAATCAAATTTTTTTTTAATAAAATATTCTAAAGTAATACTATATACTTTATTCTATGAGCGCTTTTTTTTTATAAGGAGTCAAGCGGCTTAAATTCCACTACTGTTATTTTTAATTTATCCATTTTTAATTATAACTAAGAGCATAATTAATATAAATAATAGTTTTGTGGAATTTATATATCTTCTTTCAGGTCTCGGGCTGGATTGATTTAAAATTTTTTTGTCTTGAGAACCAAACTGACTATACCAGTTTAATATTTTTAAGACTGAGAATTAATCCATTAGTTAATAGAACTGAACCAATCCAACCCAAGGAGGTTGAGTTGGGTTAATTTATGAGTTTCTTGAGTTTCTTGGATACCCCTAATCACCACTATTACTGCTGCTACCACCACCTCAAATATTGCTTCTAACCCCACGACCACCCCTGTTACCATCACCATAGCTGTTGCCATCACCGTTGTCCCCACCACTACCATTATCTCCATCATCACCACCTTCATGACCACCACTGCTACAACGACTATCGATTCCACCACCAATACAGTTACCATCACTTCTACCACTGCTGCCTCCACTGTCCTCACAACCCTAGTACTACTGCTGACATAAAAAATAATTTATATTTTTTTTATAAATTAAATTTTATCTTTTGATATAAAATATTTTATTAAAAAAATATTTTACGTTATTTTTATAACTAAACACTAAAAAATAAATAAAATATTTTTCGTTAAAACTAAAACGGAGCCTTAATCTCCATCAATAACAAATAATAAGAACGGAGCCTTAATCTCCATCAATAACAAATAATAAGACTACACTGTACTAATTTTTAGTCATAAAAATAAAACAAGAAATTTATATTACTCTAATTTCTAAGTGGAAAAACCAACAAAAAAAAATTATATAATATTAAAATTTTTAGTTCAATCTAATCCCAATTGGTCGATAAACAAATCAAGCCAAAAGGTTTTTTTTTTTTAATGTTTGGACTAAAAAGTCTTGCGGTTTTTTTTTTCGTTTTATATGAATTTTTTTATATTTTGATTTTAATTATTTATTTTTTTGATTTTTTATGATGAAAAGATTTTAAAAAGTATGATCGTTAGGGCTAATTTTAAAAAATAATTCACCAAAAACAAAAAAACTATAAAAAAAGAGCTAAAAATCCTGCTAAGTTGGTCTTTTTTTTGTTTTATATAATTTTTTTTTTTGATTTTGATAAAAAAATTTACTTTTTCTTTTTTTCATGATGAAAAAAATATAAAAAGTACACCTATTTTGGCTTTTGTTTTTTAGAAGATGTGTCTTGAATATAATTCTTTCCAAATTTGTAAAAATTTTTTTTGTTAATTTCTAAAAATAAAGATATATATGTCAATGACTATTGGGGTTACTGTTTGGAATAGTTTTTTAAAAACTTTTTTACATGTTTTTTTCGTTTTTAATGATTTTTTTACGTTAGTTCAAACAATTAGACATTTTAAATTTCTCTTTTTATAAAAAATAAAAATATAAAAAAATTACTAGATTTCTTATTTAAAAAAGTTTATATAAGATGAAAAAGCCTTAAAAAGCCACTTTAAGACATTTTAAAGAGTTTTTTTTTGTTTTTAATGAAATTGTTTAAAATTAACTCAAACATTGATATATTTTTTTAAACTTTTCTCTTTATGAAAAATCATAAAAATAAAAACAAATAATTAATTCTTTTTTAAAAAATTTATATAGGACGTAAAAAAATCTTAAACAGGCTTTTTAAGAGCCTATAAAAAGCCTTTTTAAGCCATTTTTTTGTTTTTATTGAATTTTTTCTGCATTAGTTCAAACAATTATAATTTTTAAATTTCTCTTGTTACGAGAAACCAAATAAGTGAAAACAAATGACTAATTGTTTTTAAAAAAAACTTATATAGGACGAAAAAAATATTTAAAAGGCTTTTTAAGACATTTTTAATTTTTAGTGATCTTTTTTGCGTTAGTTCAAATAATGATACTTTTAAAACTTTTCTCGTTACGAAAAATTAAAAAAGCAAAAAACAACTAACCAGTTTTTTTTTTTTTAAAAGCTCATAAAACGAAGAAGCCTTAAATAAGCTTTTTAAGATTTTTTTTCGTTTTTAGTGATTTTTTTTTACGTTATTTTAAATAATAATACTTTTGAAACTTTTTTTTACAACTCTAGACAGAACGACATATACTTTTAGATTTATTTTATAATTATAAATAAAAAATATAAAAAATCTAGACCAATAAAATAAAAAAAGCAAAAAAAACCATGAAAAAAATACATGAAAAACTATCCCAAATAGTAACAAACTCTAAGAGGCATCGGACCATATTCAACTATTTTTGTTAGTTTTATTGTGAAAAATATCTTATTTCAATCTAATAATAAAAAATTTTATTTTAAAAATATTTTTCATATATTAACCGAACGTTAGAAAATAAAAACCGTTAAATGACTTTTTTATAAAAATGTTTTACATAGAAAAATATTTTACGGAGGCCAAATGCCAAACGGTTTTCGCTATCCCCAAAAAGCAAGCGCTTTGCCCTAACTCGTCCATCACGGAGCTGTTGGTTACTTCTTCAGCAAATCGCGATCTCCACCTTCAGATCCCAGATAGCTCTTACGCAGATATCAATTAGGGTTTCGATCAGCTTCTTCTGATCGAACGATCAAAACAGATTTTGATCAATTTATGCAGAAATTGTTATTAATCGGCATAAATTGATGAATCCCCATTTGCAATCTATCTATAAGCCTAGATTAATTAATTAATTATTGTAGAACTTGTTGAACTAAGGCCAAACTCAAACGGCTTGTTTATTTTTTGGAATTGAATTCAACTTTGTAGGAGGGATACTAATATTGGGTCCTACATATATATATATATATATATATTTTTTTTTTTTTCTATATGAGAATTATAGATAGAATTATGTATGTATTGAGAAATTTGATTCTTGTTTAGTTAGAATAGAATAAAAAATTATATAAAAGTTGTAAAATTATTATCAACTGTTAGATAAAAAATTAAAATAATCTAAAATTTAATACTAATAATAACTTTTGAGATTTTTATATAAACAATGGAGTTTTTATTCATTTCAAGCCCAATCAAGGATTCGTCGACATAATGGCTTTAGGGTCTACTTTGAGTTAATTTTATGCAAGAACAATTCTGAGTGCCATTAAGTATTTTGTTTGTGTGTGCTATTTTATTGATTTTTTTAAAAAAAAACTTCATCATAATTTCCCTTCTAAAAGTATACCGGTTTGAACCAATGTTTAAAAAAATCACCAAAAAAAATAGGCAACGCATTGTTACGGCACACTTCTCTTCACATAAATATTACACAATAACATACTTACATTAAAATCACACTCTTACGGCACACTTCTAATAATTTCAAACTTCAAGAACCAGGGGCCCTACCCCTACTGGCTAGTTATGTAAGTGCCTTGGACATTTTGTAAAACACACAATCCCAATCATATCATAGCAATACTAGTTGTAATTAGATCTTAGAACTTCACACACCACTAGTTGTAATTTGATCTTAAAACTTCACACCACTAGAACTTCACACACCACTAGTTGTAATTAGCTATAGGGTCCCCTTAGAAGCAACAAACATATATATATATATATAAGATAGGTAGCTAGGCTTCCATCTTTAATCGGTGCAGCAGCGATACATTAAGTACTTGTCCATCGGACGCCCACACTCCGAGCAGACGACCCTCTCAGGTATCCCACCTTCTGTCCCTGGCAGGATGAGGCGGTTGCAGTGGTGACCGGTTTGAAGTCTCTTGAACTCCTCATTGAGCGCCCGCACCAGGCCTTCTTGCACCGCATTCTCCTTCCAATTATTGAATTCCTTAAAACTCTTCGTAAGTATTTCCCCAGC
Organism: Heliamphora pulchella; assembly: GCA_032270985.1. Classification (NCBI taxonomy): domain Eukaryota; kingdom Viridiplantae; phylum Streptophyta; class Magnoliopsida; order Ericales; family Sarraceniaceae; genus Heliamphora; species Heliamphora pulchella. The sequence goes on along the minus strand of JAULJZ010218472.1, from coordinate 6,453 downwards.
TTCTCTGGCCATTTCGGTTGACCCATGGGTAATTATGGCCCATCCTTGGTCGCTCCCGTCGAAGCTAAGCACTGTGAATACCTCTGTCAGTATACTGTCTTTTTCGTCATGGTTGCTGCCTTTTTCGGCATAGTTGCTGCCCTCGCGTGTCCTGGACAGCCAAATGCTCTCCAACCGGGTCCAGAAGTACCAAACTAAAATAGGGTCTTCCCAACATTTACTCAGCTGACCTTTCTTGATGGCATCAAAGATCCTTGTAACTCGTCCCCAGCTGACTTTGCTTTTTCCAACATAAACCATTTCTAAGGAAATGTCCAGCTCCTTGGCAGCAGATTTTACACCATTCGTAAATTCCTGCATCCAATCAATGTTCTCCCCTCCATACAAGCAAATGTATTTGCCCTCCGCAATCTGTAGTTCCACACTATTTATCAATACATATGTAATTCCCCTTTTGCTCTTTATATGAACTCTTTGTTTAATATCATTTCACTTTTAGTTAAAACCTAAAAAAAATAAAAAAAGTTAACAAGCTAAAAGTTAAAATGATAACAAACTTGTACCGTGAGACAATTTCACTTTATTTTTTTGTGACTTTAAACTAAAATGCAATAAGATGCGAATCTGTGAAAGCATACCCAAGTTTGGATGCGTGAGTCAATTTCGTCTACCAGTAGCTCAAGTGACCAGCGCCGATCCTTCCAGAGCGACTCTTCTTTGGCCGTAGTGAAAGGGAATGCCTGGTTTCGCCATATCATAACCATATGGAGTGCATTTAGGCACACCACCTTGCCTTGTGGATCTATTGCAACCAGAATTAACTTCTTCGAGAAACGCCACACCTCCTTTATGTACCTGATGCTGGCTGCTTCCAGCGACGATGGCTCGGCCACCGAGAACCACGGCATCGTCAACCGCAGCTCTTCGAATTTCTTTTGCGTATCTTCCTCCAAAAGTTTTGACCTGTCCACAACCGGGAGCCACACGATCTCGTACAGATGATTCGTCGATGCTCGCGCCTCGTAGATGTTGGCGAGAACCATTTTCTCTTCTCTGAGGATGTCGAGTTCCGATATGAGCAGTAAAACCGTCTTTCCTTTCAGTACTTCAATGCTAAACTGTTCGGGTGTGAAGGATGGAAAGCAAGATTTTAACTGAAGGGAGCAAAAGATTTTTATAATTCTTAGAGGGACGGATATTAAATTTTTTATGGACAAACCTTTTCCTTCTCATTGGAGCCATCCTTAACCCTAATAAGTGGCCATGGATCATTCTTAGGGTTAATGAGTGGCTTGAGAACCTCCGTGTTGTCCCTGTGGCTCGGCTCACGAAAGAGGCGAACAAGCTTCTGAAACGCATCTTCTTGTCTCTTATCCTCTGCATTCCATGATCGAAGTTTTTAGCCTTAATTGAGAGAACAAAAATGTTCACCTCTTTCTTCCACTAATAATGTGGAACTCAGCTCA
>JAULJZ010218453.1:0-17957 GCA_032270985.1 Heliamphora pulchella | reverse complement strand
TAATACTAACCCAATCACAGATTCTTCATGGTCTTTCACCACGGGACAATCTCTTGCCTTAATATGTAATTCCTTGCGATCTTTCATCACGGGATAATCATTGCCTTAATATGCAGTTTTTCGGTCTCTCACTGGGGAGCCAACTCGTGCCCAAACTTGCTCGTTCCTTAGATCCAAAAATCGGTCCTTTTTAACATAACACATCTCGAAACACACGCACAAGTCCAACCCAAAAGGTTCGTCTCGCCAAACCCATAGCTTGACTACGAAAACACTTGAAAAATTATATATTAATCATGTATAAAAGATCCAATGGCCAACCGTCACATCATCCATCAAACATGGAGATCAAACAACATTTTAAAAATGTTTCCACCGTTTCTATCAAAATGTTTCAAATTTAAGACTCAACCCCGAGGGTTTGCTCCAAAACTCCAAAATAAGATTTTCAAGATTTTTATAAATCCATTGTTTTCAAAACTACCTTTTTGAAAACCACGGACATTCACACGCCTATAACATGTAAAAATAAGAAAAAGTGCAAATTATGCTTTTTCTCTGAACAAACATGGTTTAAACATAAAATACAACATTTATAATATTTTTAACTGGTAGAAAAGTGTATAACTACACGTAGCATCCTTTAACAACAAGATAGTCTAGGATCCTACCTCGTTGAGCCAAAAGCTTAACACCTCAAAAAATGAACCTCGACAAAATGAGATTCCGTCTGGATAGATGCGAAGCCCCCAGCACAGATACCAAGGATCCACTGTATGATCGCTAAAAATTGTGCCCCAGGCCCATCAAAATCTAGAGAGAAGGCAGACCAAAATGAAACTTACTCATGAAACTAAGATTTTAAAATATCTTTCAAGAGATTGATATTTATAAACTCAGCCCCATACAGGAATCCAGTCGATTGACAAGCCATTGGAAAAACCAAGAATCCTCCACCGCCACAAATTAGTCAACTAAACCATCCAGTCAGTCGATGAAATCATCATATAGCCCAGTCAGTCGACTAAATTGCCACCCTCAGTCGACTGAATCACCATTGAAATTCCATGAAACTTTTTTGGTGTTCACGCATAGGCTCAAACATGCACCTAAAATATCACCAAGGTTAAGTGTTAACTCCAACACCATCAACACTCAAGTCATTTCAAAAATTGAAATTGGTTGAGGTCTCACACATGCTATGTGGTATTTGGGCATGTGGGTTAGATCTTTGAGATGACGTGTCTTACCCTTGGGCATTCGGTCAACTAGTTTGATGTTTGAGTTAAAAATACATTTGGTCGATGCCCATTCTTATAAGAAATCCCAACGAGCTGCCCTGATTTATGTGTCATTCTTAAGGGTTCTCCTTGGTATGTGGATACGTGTTGATGTGATCTTTATTGATAATGATGAATATGTTTACATGGTTATAGAATGTTAAGTCAAATCTTACCTGAATGAGTTTTGTGATGCCTTTACATAGAAGTTTTGCCCATGGGGCTAGGGCAAAGTTATAGTTAGGGTCGTGGTATGGGTTATGAAAGTACGACCTATTTTCTTTGATTGTTGTGGGGGTGAACTGATGAGTTGAGTGTTGTTCGCTTTTGTGCGTGGTGGGACTTGCTTATATGCTGTGGTAATTACACGAGTTAGTGTCGACCTTAGTTAGTTACCCATTGCATTTTTGTAGTACCATGGTTTTGTCTTGGTACTGTTGAGGCATGGATGATTAGTTGATTGATGTAAAGGGCTTTTCTTGTGGGGTAACATTATCGGATGGTGAGTTGTGTTACTAGTAACCATGTGAGTTGGTGTGATGGCATGTTTTAGACACCTCAGAGACCATCTGTTATGGTTGAGTTATGAGATGGTGGTAACACCACCCTATTAATACTCTTGTGTATGTGGGTTTGAGCATGTCGAGGATTATGTACGTCATGAGCCATGCTATGTTTAGAGCCATGTACTCGGAATGAGGTATGAACGGGAACATAGTAGATGGGAGCACAGTAATCATTGGCCTAGCGTATTTTAAAATTTTTAGACAGAAATGATTTTGGGGGTATCCGTTACCTTGTGAGGTGTTATTGGTAGTATAGTGATGCCTTATATGTGTTAAAACGTGTGTTGCTTTGGGTTATGATTCTAGTGTGCGACGAGTATAGATCATTTAGGAATTTTACAGAAGTAATGGCTTGTGGTTTTGATTATTGTTCTTCTGGTTAGGAGATCGTGTTTGAGAACCGTGCTAGGTGAGTACAAGGGTGTGCCTAGACATCGCTGAGATATGAGTAGTACCAAATCTTTACGAGACGACATGGTTACTTTGGTGTCTCCTCTATAAGTGCTAAGCACACGAGATTTGAGAATCCCGTGAGGGGTACGTGTTGATGGTGTGGTAGGCCTAGTGCTTAGATGTTATATCATGAGTGTAATGTTTCTAGAAGGGATAGAGGTTGATTATGTTTGAATCTGGGGATAGAGGTGGGTATGTTGTTTTGCCATTGGAAGTAAAATATGGAGTAGTAAAGTTGAACAATGTACCTTAATGGTTTGAGTGGCCTAGGGATGGCAGGAAAAATTGTGGATCCAAAATGTATGTAGTCATTTTTATGCATGGACCGTAGAAGTATAGATGATGTTTGTATAGTAGTGGGAGTTATGGATAACTCTGGGTGAAGAGTCCCAAATTTGGCCTTCTTCAACTAGGTGCCTTACGCTTTCTTTGTGGGTTCGCCTAAGTAGCGAGCTCGAGGCTATGACGTAGTTATTGTTTACCTGTTGGGAGTCAGGTTAGTAAAGCGCAACCTTGTGAGGTGGGGCCTTAGTGTACTGGGAGCGTTTGGTATTGTGCCTCTGTTTATAGTCGGTAATGAACTTGTAATCCTACGAGATGCGTTGTATGGCACATAAGGAAGTTAATGGCATTCGAGGTGTATGAGCAGGGTCTGAACTTGAGAACTTTGTGTGATGAGTGGTATGATTATCGTAATTGAGGTCGACAACACTTGTATGGTGGTAGTCGACGTCAACCTAAGGACAGGTGGATAGTGTTCTCCTGAACCGAGTATTTAATGCATAACTAGAATGTGATGGTGTTGAGTGGGAGCCTTTGGTTAACCTTTTCTTTTATTTGGGTGGAGAGAGAGCTACCTTGTGGACAGTTATTATGTGTGAGCTATTTTATTCTTGTGGGATGTGAATGTGGGGACCTTTGACTGATTCTTGATTTGACTATTTTTAGAGAAGATGAAAATCTCTATTCTTGTACTCGGTTGTGGTCCTTTTTGGTTGCGCCAGGTAAATTTGTGCCTTTGTAATCATGTGTGTGTTGGCTGAATTCTTCGTAACCTTTCAATGAAGAATTGTTTGCTCTACCCTGTAAGTATGACTGTTTAGGTTGTGTCCCTTGAAGTATCAGTATTAGTATGCTTGGAACGCCTATTCTTTTATAACGGAGGAGTTAGTGTTGAGATGTAAGACCCACGTCTGTAGAGATTAATTGAAAATTGTTTGACAATTATATAATGCATGTTCTGGTTTGTATGGGAATGTTGACCTCTTTAGCTGATGTCAGAGTGAGATCGTTGATGAAGTCTTGGTGATAAGGTTGTTCACACGGAGGGTTTTTAATAGACATTTTATGAGTTTCGATTGGCATTCTGCTTGATGTTTTGAACTACTCAATTTTATCAAGGTTGGTGGTCAGTTGCCCACTCGTGGTAAGGATACTAGTTATAGGCAATCAAGTTGCGGTTATTATGAGAATGTGGTAAAGATGTGAGTCGCAACGAATTTGATATTTGAGAGGCCGTCGCTAGTGTGGCCTATTTGGGCCAACCTGTTTGTTTGGTTCAGAATGGAAGGATCTTATCCGTATAGAGGAAGAATTCTCTCATAAGGATGTTTGGGTTCGATTAATGAGTAATGAAAAGTTGAGAAGGGTTGTGATCCCATGAGAAGGGTTGTTTCAGCGATGTCGCGTGATAACTTGGTGTCGGTACGTTAAAGGAGTAAGTATATAAGTACGAATGCTGGAAGACAAAGAGAATGGTTTGTAAATCGAGTGGTGTGGTTCTTTTGTGGTCAGCTTTGGGTGGATAGAGTGCCTTGAGGAGTTGCGTGTTAGATGAAACTACTTAGTACAAGATGCGGGCCATGGTTGGTTACTTGGTGGGAAAAGTATGAATATGTTGAGTGGCATTAGTGAGAGATCAGAGAATCATGTGTTGTTACTATCTAATGGAGAATTGTAGTACGTGTGGTACAGATATAAAAGAAAAAGGCGAGTGTATATATAGGTATTGACAAACGGTATGATTAATCATTATCTAGAATTCAATAACTAACCAATTGTGAAATGTTATGGATTCGAGGGACCTATGTACGCGTTATAAGTGTGGGGGTTAATATTAGATGGAAGTAGTTACGATTGATTAGAGGTTGAACAGTCGACTAAGGGTCAGAGGTTCGAGGGTGAAATGTGGGGTTATGCATGTGCGTTGTGTTGTAACGGGTGATGTGATTGGATTTGTGTAAATAAGCATGTGGCTGTAGAATGTTTTGTCTATGTGGTGTATATAACCTAAGAGACGCATTGAGTTCTTATGACTGTATAGATCTGAATAGCTATGATGTAGGGGTGGTAATCTCGATTATGTGAAATCTTGGCATTGACGATGATGTGACACCTAATGTTCCATCGAGATGAGAGTTGTGGTTTGTGAGTGAGGAACTAGTTGAGAATTAGTAGAGGGGGAAGGTTTAGATGGAATGTGCAAATCGTGAGAAGAAAATGTGTTCTTTGGAGTTTTCGATTATTTGAGTGAGTTCCATTCTCTGGAACCAGGTGGTTGTTGTTTCTACTCAGGAATGAGCATCTCATTAGCTTGAGTGGTAGCATTTCTGATATACAAAGAATGATGATGTGGCTTTGAGTTTTGTAGTCATCAGTTGACCGTGAAGGCTTGGACTAGATTTTGGGTATGATGCGTGTGAATCTTTGTGAGTAGTGTTAGAGTTGAAAATGTGTGTTTGAACTTACAGGGGTAGTCCACGGTCTGCGTTTTGGTAAGGGAATAAGGTAATTTGTGGCAATTCAAATGGGAGCTATAGCCCTTATGGACAGAAGTGGGGAGTGTTTGAAAATAGTTTCGGTTGTGGGCTAGTTTTGTGCTATGCATTGATCACTTGAGTTTGTCGTATCCGATGTAAGTTGTCTTTCGGTTCCTCTATGGCGTTATTTAGACCTTGGTCCGATAACCTTTGAATGACCTTAGTGTTAGTGAACCCTTGTTCGCAGAGGCAATCAATATGGATGTTTTTCCTTCAGAAACATGTTTATGTTGTGAGACGTCACTCTTGGGGAAGAGCTACGTTTGCATGTTTACCGTTGTACAACGTTGCAGAGTTTGGTGTCAGAGATTGTTGTCAGAGATTGTTGGTAATCGACAGTGAGGCGGTTGGCTCGAGATCTGGTGATGAATTTCGGGGACAAATTTTCCTAGGAGGAGGAGGTTGTAAGGACCCAGTCCATTCTTATTTTGAAGATCAATTAAAACTTATTGTGGGACCTCATGTGGAAGATCGAAATGGGTTTAAGTGGGCAAAGGAATTGAAATTGTATCTTGACGACGATAATCATATGCTTGGTATTACATAAGGATAATTATTGAGGATTGTGTGGTAGAGTCTTAAAGTGTTTGGCTTATTATTTGACCCGTATAGGCATCTTTTCTTCGAGGTTCTTTCCAGTGAAAACCGCTCATGCAGCCTAGGGCCTGCTCGAGCGAAAAGGTGGTAGAGAATTCGGGTAAGTGGGGATTGCTTGAGCAGCCCTAAGTCCGCTTGAGCGGACTGTTGGCGGGGGATTTTATATATCTCGGGTTGGAGCTTTTCTTATTTTTTTCTATCTCATTTCCCTCTCTCTAAAATCTTTGGGGAAACCCTAGAACCTTCTATGGTGGTTCCTTAAGCCCTCTTTCCCTTTCTTTGGTAGGTTCCTCTTGCTCTCCTTTCGATTATACGCCGTTAGGAGTTAGAGCATTGCGTTTGGAGCTTTTGTTTCACCATTCTGTTGGTGATTCCCGTCATTAGAGGTGTTAGAACCATAATTCTTGTTGATTTTTCATTAAAGAGGTAAGATTTATGACTATTGTTGAATATTTCATTTATATGAGTTGTGAACCTTGTTATATTTACATAAAAAGCATGAAAACATATGTTTTGAAACCCTAGTTTGGTGAGAAATGTTTAAGTATGTTATTTATGGGATTTAAACATGATTTGGGTGAAATATATCTTGTTGTTGTTGTTAAAGATGATTTGATTTGAAAAAAAGAGAAACTAGAGTTCAATTTAGGCTAAATTCATGAAAAATTGGGAGTTTTTGGGTTGAAGACTTGGATGCTGAAATTGATTGAGTTTGTGGACAAATTGGGGTTATGTTAACTTAGTTGTGTATAAATTTTATAAATTTATAAGACGTATGAAAATAGTAGATGTTGGGTTGGGAATTTTGTGTAAATCCTATGAATTATTGAATACGAACCACATGAAATGTCGATTTTGGGGGTTTAAACCGTGTTATTGAAATAAATGAATTATGAGACTGGAATGGATTGAATAATTAAGTTTGGGCACGAGTTACTCTTCGGTGAAAGACTGAAAACTTGAGCATTGTAAGGTAGACCCTTCCTTCGGGTTAATCCCTATAAAAGTGTGCTCTTGGGCGACTCAACCATCGATGTTTTCAAAGAAAATAAAAAATGTGTGCTCTCCATGTCGGGCTATAGAATAGGTATTTATCCGTCGGAGCTCGCGTGGCCCGGTTGTGATAACTACACTAGGGTCTATAGGGATAAAACCATGGTGTTGTGTTTAAAAATAGAATTAGTTTGCTTATGCAAATCCAGTTATGTGAATGAAAACTTGTTTGAAAATGAACTTAGGCTTTGGATAAAACTAAGTGATGCATCTCACATAATCGTGGTCGCATGCCATGCATTTGTTCATCCTTAGTCTATTTTCTACGAGTCTCGGCTAATATTGTTTAAACACATTTCAGGTGATGAAGGGAAGCATATATTCAAATGAGAAGATCGGTCGTACTAACCTCTTGAGTTATTTTGATTAGAGTTGTATATTGTCATTGTAATTAATTTGTTATTCTTGAGAGTTGTATTTGGGTTGGTGGAACTCGTTTATAAGGCCCTAAGGCCATGGATTCATGACTTGTATGCATGTGAGATCGTCGGGTCCTTATTCGGGTTAATTTCTTAATTTTCGTATAAGATTCTATGGATTAAAATGTTGGTTTTTTCAAGTTTTTGTGAAGTTAGAAGTTATTCCAATTATTGAATGTATGTTTTACATCACACTTTTTTTTATTTAAAACCATGTTCAAATGATGAGAAAAATGGGTGACTTTCCAATACTTAGAGATATTTTCAGGGTTTTGGACAGTTTGCTTTCGGGTACCTCACCGCTCCAGCGGTGGTGAATACGCTCGAGCGGACTCTGCTGGGTGGCACATTTTGAAACTTTGTTTTAAAAAGGATTCTTGTTAGGTACCATTGAGCATCCCTAGGGGTACGATGTGGCATATTTTGAAAATTATTTGCAAGTATAATACTTATGTTATCCTCATCTTTCACAAGAAGATTTGGTGCCTTGTTTCGTTTTACGATTAAAGAATTGTTTTACAAACTCTTTCGGCTTAGAAGGTCTATATACCAGTTTCTTATCTTATCATCCGTTGGATTTTTTTTGTTTGAAAATCGGGGCGTTACAAATAATGTACTGTACTAGTCGGTACTAATCGGTACTACTAGATTTGTGTTAGATGAGACAAAAATCGGTTCTATAATATTGAAGTTTTGTTGTGATGCCCCAGATTTTCGAAAGCATTTACGAGTGACATTAACTAATATGGTGAATAAAATATACGATTTTGTTATGTGCCCAAAAAGTCACTCTTTGCAATTTTTACACTGAAAAATGAGAAAATGTTATACAAATCAATCATTATTATGACCCAAAATTTTTTAAACAAGTAATATACATAATAATATAATATTATAGGCTAACAAAAGTAAACATATCATTATTAAAGTTCTTACACACTAAATTAAGTCAAAAGGCCAAATTTTGTCAAACTAGCTTAATTCTCTTAAAAGCCTACACCCGTTTTTTCAATTGCTATCAGAATTATGATAATTAATGAAAATACTAAATTAATCATAATCTTACTAAAATAACATGTTTTAGTAGGTAGGGATACCAAAAAGATACACCAAATTACTTTTTAGAGCGTTTTCTTGCACAATTTGGCACTAAAACCTAGATTAAACCCCAAATTAATGCAAAATAATATTTTGAGCCTCCCAAACAAGCCCCAGCCGAAATCCTAGCTGCCATAATCTGAAAATATCGTCTCAAATAGAGCAACAAATGCATGCAACCAATCAAAATTAAAAGAAAAGGAGAAAATGACTTACACGTCCATGATGAAACCCACTAACTCCTTTCCTATAAAAAGTAAGCCAAACACACCTCATTTTGTCCTTCATAGTTTGGTCAAGAGAGAGAGAGATCAAATTGTGAGTGTTCTTGAGTATTCATAGAAGTTTGAGAGAAGAAAGAAGAAGAAAAAGAAGAAGGGTCCAAGAAAGAAAGGTCTTTAGAGACCGTAGTGCATAAAGCTAAGTCCTCTAGTTATCCACCATTCTTTAAGCCCTCAAACAAGTAAGTAAAACTTCTAAACCTTCTGTCCAATATGTCTCTAAATCTCTCTTAACTCATCTCTTTACACATATGTAAAAACAAGAACCAAAATATGAATTAAAAAGGCATTGTAGTAAGAAAACTAGAATTGTTCAAGGTTTTTAGGGTGACGAATAAGCTTGCAAGTTTGTATCCACGAGTTGTGTAGATTTTAAAAGTTCTGGAACAAATATATGTTAGTCTTAAACACATGCATGCAAAGAAATGAGACCAAATCATGACACACCATGTCCTAGGACACAAAATCCTTAAAGGCCTGATTCTTAGGCTAATTAAACTTTCTGCCCTTAAGTTTGATTTATCATACCTAAATGGAGAAACATGATCTCAGTGTGATTTTTATGGGCAGACCTAGGTTTGGAAGTTATCTTTCATACAAAATTGGTTTGAACTAATTTCATTGAGTATAACTTGAGATATGCCATTGTTTCTAAAGAGTGTCAGTTTCTAACCACCCCGAATTGTAGACATAAAAACCTTAGTTTTGAATGAGATCCGAGCTTAGGTTAAAACATGAAACTTGTATATAACATGTATATATTGCTGTCCACCAAAAAGGAGCATTAACTATTGAGATTGGATAGGTCAAAACACACCTCAAAGACATTGTTGTAAATCTGTGACTGATAGAGCCCTCTATCACATGTTTTTGCATGACCAGAAACCCATATTTTTAGTGACCAAATTCAAAAGTGATTTTCATGAACCGTGTAGATAACATATTGCCCTATTTATGGTCCAAATGGTTAACCTAGATACCCACGGATGGGCCCTTAAACCGTTTGTGAACTCTCTATTGTTACCTAGCTTTGCTAAGCATTTTGTAGCTCACTGAACCCTTTTTATAAAATGAAATATATCTCTAACTTGTTCCAAATAACTACTCTTAGCACTATTCATGAATCTTATAGGGAACACATTAAACTAGAACATATCCAAAAATCAGACCTATAGTACTTGATTTGATGCCCCAAAACTAAAACCAACTGAGGCACATTTTCTATACTTTTCTCTAAAAAGTGTTGAAAATCATTTTCTCTTAAATGAAGCAAATGACCTATTTACCCTAGGATCTGATCTTAGTGCTAAACATAAAAAAATGTAGGAAATAGTTTTATCTAAATGGTGTCCAAAACCAGAACTTAAATCCATATCTAGGGATCCCAAAACATTATTGTCCTCTTTAAATTGACACTTGCATATTTACCTCTAAATTGCTAAGTGTGTAGTCGACATGCTTTATTGTGGGACTTGAAGTATATGTTTTAATTGATTTAAGTTCGATGATTAATGTTTTTTAGTGATTATATAATGATTAAAATCCATGCGATAAAGTTTGAACCATGCCTTGAGAATTGTGACATATGCTTCATATGCTTATACTTAGTACTTTACTGAGTTGTACTTTATGAAACCCTGTTCCATTTTATTTTCATATGTTTATTTGATGCATTGGTTATTGCTTGAATCATCATATAGAACAACATGTTTATATATGTGTTATGCATGCGGGGGTTTGGTTCTGTTTCTTTGCTTGGGTTTTCACCTAGCAATGGCCGATCGAACGATGCTCTGTTCGCTCGAGCAGGCTTGTGGCAGAGAGTTAGGTTGGTGGGGACCGCTCGAGCGGAGCCCTGTTTGCTCGAGCAAACAGCTTGACACGAGATTCTATAAAGACAGCTCATATCCTGATATTTGAGCAAAAGCATATTTTACTAGTTTCTTCTCTCTCTCTACACAAAAGATCTACATTCTCTCTAGCTTTTTAATGGGTCTGGGCTTAGTTTTTAGCGATCGAATAGTGGATTCTTGTTATCCTAGCCGAGGGCTTCACGTTCACCTGATCGGAGTCGTAGTTTGTTTTCTTGCCGGTGTTCAAATCTTCAAGGTTTAACTCGCCGAGGTAGGATCCTAAACTATTATGTCTTAAAGGGGTTGTGAGACCCTGTTCTATTTCTTTTTGAGTTATATATATATTCAACGTGTTCATTCGTGTTTATATATGTTTTGATGTATGTTTGAGTTTAAATATCCATGCTAGGTTGGTTCTTGGGGTTGTTGGGAGTTGCGGTTCGAATTTAAAAAATTCAAAAAATATGTTGCGGTTCGAATTTTAAAAATTCAAAAAATATATATATATTTTGGAGGCCTATAAATATCTGGAGTTAGATATTTTTAAAAAGATATTTTTAAAACTTACTCACTAAGTTTTCTTCTTTTTATCTCTGCCTTCACTCTAACTTCTCGGGGACCCTGGGCTTGGTTTTCACGGTCCAACAGCCGATCCTTGTTGTTGGCATCGTGGTCTACACATCCATCCGGATAAAATTTTATTCCGACGAAGCTCAGTTTTACACGTGAATCGAGACGTCGAGTTTTTAACTCACCGAGGTAGAATTCTAGATTTAAAGTTGTTAGAGGGTATTATATGTAATCCTATGCATCTTTACCATTTTATATTCATGAAAAGGTGTTCATATTTTGGGAAAAGTTGGATTTTTAGTTTAAAAATCTTTTTTTGTCATTTTGGTTGGATGAAAACGGTGTTATTAGATGTTTCTTTTGAGGCGTTTGGTGATAGGCTTGGACGTGTGTGAGTTCGAGGGTATTGGATCGAAGTTTTCAGGCTTCGTTTGGGTTTAAAAAGGGCTGATCCGTAGCTCAAAAACGTTTTATGTGTAGAGTCATTCGACTTGACCAGGAGAGTCAGTCGACTGGATCATGATTCTGTGGGTTTAGTCGACTGAACCAATGGGGTCAGTCGACTGAACAGTGTTGAGTATTTTGTGCCTTTTTCCAGTGTGTTTTTCAGTCGACTGGAGGGTGGGTCCAACTTCTAAAACATTGTGATGAAAATATGTGTTGTATAAATTGTTTTTCGGGTGGTTTTTAAATGTTTTCCTTAGATGTACCGTGGCAGTGGGTGTGTTGAGTTGGGCTTCTATTGCTTTATGATGAAAGTCCAAAAACGTGCGCAGAGTAGGTCCCTACGTGCCTTTGGGTTAATCCCCGTAAACGAGATTGGTGGGTGCTTAGTACCCTCGGATTGTGAACCCGTAAACTAAGTGGTTGGTGGGTGCTTAGGGCCCTCGGGTTGTGAACCCGTAAACTAAGTCGGTTGCCTCCGTGAATGGCGTTGGTTGCGTTATCGTAACTCCGTATAGAACTTATCATTATCGAGCAGACCTTAAGTGGTGACTAGGGTAATTGACAGGAGTTTATAATTGTTATCTTTGTCTGTGTGGCAGAGTCGGTACATAATATCACATTTTCTCCCTTTCTCCTCGGCTGTGTGACCTGAGTGGAGAATACTGTGTTTTTACTGCTTTCCCTTAACTGTGGCATGACATTTGTCAGGATGATATGCATAGTTTCAAGGATGGAAAACTGATGGTTTTTTAGAGAAAAACCTTTTAGCTCCTGTGGTTGAGCTTATGAGCTTACGATTGCATAACCTGTTTTATAGCTTTATGTAGTCTATTTTCTATTAGGTTTCGGCTCACGGTGTGGGATTTTACTGTAAAACCATTTTCAGGTGAGCATGCGGAGTTGACCTAGATGCATTGGTGATGGAAGATTTGCTATAACTTTTCATTTTTTTGTGTGACATGTAGTTTACATGTGATGCCTGTTTTAGAATGTGAGTTTTGTACACCTTGAGGCGATATACTTATTCATGTATGAGAATGCATGTTTACTGTTTATGAGAGTTAAACTTTGGGAATCCTTTATCCAAATGTTATATTTTTGAGTTGATGGTTTCCAACTACAAATCTTATTTTTATAAACGGTGTTATGGTGGGCTTTCGCGTGATCCTTGAGTTTAAGACGTGATAACTTCGTATCAGAGCTCTGAGTTTGAATACCTAAGAGCCATGGGAATGAGGGTACATTACCATGGTGAGGATGTGCATGTGCTTGATTGCCTGTGTCTTAGCGCTTTGGTAACATACGCATGATAGCTGTTCAGCATGATAGTGTGTATACGTGGGTATGGAGGTTAGACCTTAGGATTGATTAGTCTTGGTTTTGGGCATTTGAATGAACAAACTTGGAAGCCATGTTAGAGACGCATTTGCGGATGTGATTTCTAGCAAGGAATCTAAGTAGGTTATCCGGAGTGACAAGTCTTTCTTGTTGGTTCTCCTCGGTATGTGAGATGTGATGACATGATCATAAGTAGCTATGTGTTAGCATGCTTATGTGTATTATGCCTTTTACGTTAGCAATCACATGTTGTATGGATGCTTATCCTGTTATATTGCTTTCGTATAGAGTTATGTCCATGCGGGAAGGACGAGGCCGAGGTCGAGGCCGTGGCCTTGGTTCTGGTCGAAGGGACGTTCCACTCCCAATGTTGGGGATGCTGATGCACCCCACGAACCTGTTGACGGGGGAGATCTGTTGCGTGAGATGGTCGGCTCCATCCGGTAACTGGATGAGGTCACTAGGGGAAGGGAGAGCATACCTGAGCCGAGGACGATGGTCGCGATGCGTGAGTTTTGCCGTCTGGACCTTCCTACCTTTTCTGGGGATCCTAACCCCACAATTGCCACTGAATGGCTGGAGCTGGTTACCAGGATCTTGGATACGCTTCAGATAGAGGAAGATGATTTGAGGGTTACTTTTGCTGCCTTCCAACTGAGGGGGAGTGCTCACATGTGGTGGAAGTTTGCCAAGACTACAGTTGGGGGCACTTGGGAGGCATTGACCAAGGTATTTCTGGAGAAATACTTCCCGGCGACATTGAGGGATCGCTACAGAGAGGATTTCCTTTTTCTAACGCAGAGGACATTGACTATGATTGAGTATGAGGCTGAGTTTACTAGCCTATCTCGGTTTGCACAGGAGATCGTACCTACAGATGAGTTTCGTACAAAGACGTTCGAGAGAGGTTTGAGGTTCGATATCCGAGATAGAGTGGCAGCATTTGGGATGCAGGTCTTTACAGAGTTGGTGGAGACCGCCATGAAGGTGGAAGACACTCTGAACGAGACGCGTAGAGACAGGGATAGTAGGGGCTCGCAAGATGGGGGACGTGCACAGTTCTAGGGATGCAAGGATAAGTGTCGACAAACATCTGGTCTGAGTTCTCATCCGGTGGGGTCGTATCTGCCACAGTCTTCTGCACCCACGTCTTCCGTAGCTTTAATGGGAAGGTCGTAGCAGAGAGAGCTTATTTGTTTTAAATACAGATGGCCAGGGCATCGTGCGGCAGAGTGCTATAGTTCAATGCCAGTTCAGGCAATGTCGCAGTTGCAGGCTCAGGGAAGGGGCCCGGTGGTATGTTTTGTGTGCAACCAATCTGGGTACATCCGTAGGGACTGTCCCAAAGGAGGGAGTATCTAGAATACAGCGGGAGCACCTGTTACTCCATTTGGTCAGGGACGCCAGTTATCCAGGTTCGCAGAAGGGGGTGCCTTAGTACAGTCTGGCAGATAGTCGACAGTTCAAGGCCATAGTGGACAGGCCAGAGCATATGTCCTTGTAGATCCCAATTCATCCAGGACACCGATCGTGCCCGATGCTGCTGCTACCACCTCCATGATCCGAGGTACTCTTCTAGTCTATAGATCATGGGCCAGTGTCCTTATCAACACGGGAGCATCGTATTTGTTTATATCATATGCTTTTGCATCTGCTTTTGATTTGAAACCAGACTTGCTGGGTAGTGTTTTGAGCGTGGAGACCCCAGTCAGTGGGAGTGTGACATTGAGTCTTGTATGTAGATCCTACGTGTTGGAGGTCGTCGATCGATGTTTAGAGTTTGACTTTATTATTCTAGACATGACCACATTTGATGTCATCCTAGGGATGGATTGGCTGACCACTTATCGTGCCTTTATCGATTGCGATCGACGGAGAGTAACGATTTATTCACCGATGGGAGATTACTTTTGCTTTGTGGGTGACTGGGATGAGGGTTTGGTATCTATGCCCGGTGTTGTGCGGAACCAGGGCAACCTGGGTTCCCTATTTACAGCTCTCATGTTGGATGAGGAGATTGGGGTTTGAGGAGCGTTACCTCTGGTGGTTTGCGTCTATCCAGATGTCTTTCCTGACGATTTGTTTGAGTTTCCACCGAACCGGGAGGTAGAGTTCTCTATCGAGTTGGTTCTAGGAACCGCTCCCATATCCATGTCGTCTTATCATTTTGCACCTGCTAAGTTGCGTGAACTCAAGGAACAGCTCCAGGAGTTACTGGATAGGGGGTTTGTGCTCCTGAGTACTTCGCCGTGGGGAGCTCCTGTTCTTTTCGCTAAGAAGAAGGATGGATCCTTGCGATTGTGTATCGACTACCGAAAGCTGAATTAGGTGATACTAAAGAATAAGTATCCTATGCCGAGGATAGATGATTTGTTTGTTTAGTTGAAGGGGTCAAGTTGCTTCTCAAAGATTGATTTGAGATCAGGGTACCACCAATTGAGGACGAGGGACGAGGACATAGCGAAGACCGCCTTTCAGACTCGCTATGGTCACTATGAGTTTTTGGTTATGTCGTTTGATCTGACGAACGTTCCTGCTACGTTTATGGGTTTGATGAACCGGGTCTTCCATCCTTATCTAGACAATTTTGTGGTGGTATTTGTGGATGATATTCTCATCTACTCACCCACTAGAGAGGCGCACAAGGATCACCTGTGTATTATTCTACAGACTTTGAGAGAGCATCGCTTGTATGCGAAGTTCGAGAAGTGCGAGTTCTGGATGTCTGAGATAAGATTTCTTAGACACGTAGTGTCGATAGAAGGAGTAACAGTGGATTCATCGAAGACAGATGCTGTGACGGGTTGGGAGAGACCGAAGAACGTCTTTGAGATCCGCAGTTTTCTGGGTTTAGCAGGTTATTATCGGCGGTTCGTGAAGGATTTTGCGAGACTTGCCGTGTCAATGACGCATCTGACGTGGAAAGGAGTTGTGTTCATTTGGAGTGAGTCCTGTGAGTTGGCATTCCAGGAGCGAAAGACAAATTTGACTAGCGCACTAGCATTGATTATCCCAGAGCGAGGCTTGGGGTATACAGCGTATTGTGATGCATCACATAACGGTTTAAGCTGTGTTCTGATGCAGGGAGGTAAGATTGTAGCCTAAGGTTCTCGGCATTTGAAGATGCATGTGAAGAACTACCCGACACACGATCTGGAGTTGGCAGCCGTGGTCTTTGCCCAGAAGACATGGCATCACTATCTTTATGGTGAGCACTTCGAGGTTTTCTCCGATCACAAGAATTTTCGCGGAAGGACCTGAACTTGCGCCAACGACGGTGGATGGAGTTGTTGGAGGATTATGATTTTGACTTGCAGTACCATCCAGGGATGGCCAACGTAGTGGCTGACGCTCTCAGTAGGAGATCTCACGGGTCGTTAACATCTGTGACTATACTTGAGTGGGATATGCTTGGAGAGATCGAGGAGTTTGATCTGTGTCTCAGAGAGACAGCGATGGGTGCCACCTTAGTTTCAGTAGTTTCACGACCAGCGTTGATAGCACTGTGCTAGAGGTCCAGTAGACGGATCAGAAAGCTCAGATGATACGATATCGTGTTGCTAGTAGAGAGGATACAGCATGATGGTTGTGGGTTCAGATCAGAGTTTGAGATTGGCTGGGAGGCTGTTTGTGCCTGAGTCATGCCGTACGGATATTCTACTTGAGTGCCATCATTCTCGCCTTACTATGCATCCGGGAGGCCCGAAGATGTATCATAACCTACGTCGTCAGTTCTGTTGGACGGGGATAAAGAGAGATGTGATCCAGTTTGTTTCACGGTGCCTTACCTGTCAGAAGATGAAGGCGAAACACCAGAGACCAGTAGGATTGTTATAGCCATTACCGATATCAGAGTGAAAGTGGGAAAACGTCACAATGGACATTGTGTTGGGACTTCCTTGATCACCTAGGGGACAAGACGCCGTATGGGTTGTGGTTGATAGGTTGATGAAATCTGCAAACTTTTTTCCCATCCGCGTGAAGGATTCAGTGGATAGACTGAGTAGATTGTATGTCAGAGAGATAGTTCGATTGCATGGAGTGCCAGTGTCTATTATTTCTGACCGAGACCCGCGATTCACCTCGCGCTTTTGGCAGAGTCTTTAGGAGGACTTGGGGACGAACTTGATGTTCAGTACAACTTTTCACCCCCAGACGGATGGTCAATCTGAGAGGACTATGCAGATTTTGAAGGATATGTTGAGGGCATGTGTACTTGATTTTAGAGGTTCTTGGGAGGATCATCTACCTTTGGCAGAGTTTGCATATAACAATAGCTATCAGTCCAGTATTGGGATGGCACCGTACAAGGCTTTGTATGGTCGACCATGTAGGTCACCAGTGTGCTGGACAGATGTGGGAAAGACCACAATCTTGGGACCCGACATGGTACGAGAGACGACGGAGAAGATTGCAGTGATTCATCAGCGTCTAGTGACAGCGCAGAGCCGCCAGAAGAGTTATGCATATCAGAGGAGATGACATTTGGAGTTTGCTGTGGGAGATCACGTGTTTCTGAAGGTCTCGCCACGTAGAGGTTTGATGAGGTTTGGTCATAGCGGGAAATTATCACCGCGTTTCATTGGGCCTTTCGAGATTCTTGACAAGGTTGGAGAGGTCGCTTATCGTTTAGCTTTGCCACCTTAGTTAGCATTTGTGCATAACGTATTCCACGTTTCTATGCTTCAGAGGTACGAGCCTGATCCTTCACATGTGTTAGATTGGGCCGAGCTGCGGGTTGATGAGGATGGTACATATGAGGAGCGTCCAATGAAGATTCTAGACACGAAGGAGCAAGAGTTGAGGGGCAGAACAATTGCTTATGTCAAAGTCCTATGGCTTCATCATGGGGTTGAAGAAGCAATGTGGGAGCTTGAGTCTGGGATGCGTGCTAGATACTCGGAGCAGTTTACCTTGGGACCTTGTTACGAATTTCAGGGGTAAAATTTGTTGGAATGCGAAAGAAAAAATTTAGAACCGGCGCCATGACCGTAAAAAACTGGGCGTGCGTTTTTCATGAAGAACGATAAGTTTAAACTGATATATTGTTATTAAATATACCTTCAAGAAACTTGTTCGAGTTTCTTTGATGCAGACTAACAATCCGAGACGACCCAATGATCTTCTCATGTATATCCCGACGCACACGACGATCCCGGCGAGTGGGCACCGATCCGGATCTT
>JAULJZ010218443.1:0-17959 GCA_032270985.1 Heliamphora pulchella | reverse complement strand
AATTAAAGACGATTATTTATAGGAAATGAATTATGAAAATCATCAAAATCAATTAAAGAAGCCCTTGGGCTAACAATAAAGAAAAACAAAATTGGTTATTGATCTTTAAAACGTTAACCAGAGAAAGAGGGTTCGGGGGCTAAGATATGGATCGGGGAAGGTGTTAGGCACCCCGTTTGCCCAACCGTAAGGTTGGTCTCTACTAATCATCATTGGTTACACTACTATTGAAAGGGAATTGCAATAGAATTTTATAAGAAAATTAGAACTAATAATAAAATCTAAGAAATTAGGGTGTTACATTATGAGGATAATAATGCTAATAATATAAGAGAAAGAAATTAAAAAAAAGTGCTAAAAGAAAATTACACTACTATTGAAAGAAAAGTAAAAGAAATAGAAAGTAAAAACTAGAAAAGGGTCATTAATCTAAAAAAGAAAATAAAATGGAACCTTAAAAAAAATTAAAGCTACATTGCAAGGAAAAGAAACGAAAAAGAAATGTAAATGCTAGAAAAAAAACATTAAGTTAGTGTTTAAGAGAAAAAGAAACATTAAACTAATAAGAAAAGAAAATAATACATTGAAAGGAAATTGTATTGATGTCAAAAGAAAAAAAATCTTAAATTAAATAGGACATTAGTATTAAAGAAGAGAAAAATAAATAACAATATTAAATTAACCATTAACAAATTTAGAATAGAAAGAGATAAATAAAATAATAGCAAAAGAGACACATAAATTGAAAATTAAAAGAAAAATTATCATCAAATATGTGCAATATTGACAATTGCAACTATTTTAATGTGCTAGCTTTTTATCATAACAATAACGACATTATTTAGTCGTATTGTTAAGTCATGTTAGCACTTAATTAATGTATTAAACCAAAAAAATGTGCTAAGTGCGAATGTGTAACATGAGTAAGTAGATAAAATGAATAAACAACACGAAATTGAATTTATGATATGAATTAAGCAATTTAAACTAAGCACACTACTAAAAGGAAATCTAGCAATTAAAACGAATACGTAAACAACGTAAGAATGTATACGAGGTACCTGGATCGCTAAAAGAATCCTTAAATTAGATAATGGTGTTTCAAAGATCTAATTCTCGGGTAGTGATCCAAGCTAAGGTTGTAGGACTTCGGAGACTCGGCTTACGGTATTTCGGCAGGGTTTCAGCGTCGGGGATTGGAATTACTCGGCGTCTCGGCAGAATTTTCCTCACTAAACCTCTCTAATTTTTCTGTCCTTGAAAATGTACCAGAGGTACGGTATTTATAGAGTTCTTCAACCAATGAGATGCTGCCACGTTCTGAGGCATGTCAAGCCATTTAGAGTTGGTGGCCGCCATAATGTGAGTTGGAGGTCGCCACAATGAACATGGCGGTTGTCATATTGGAAAAGGTTCCACAAGGTTCTATTGGCGGCTGCCACAATGAACATGGCGGTCGCCATATTGGAAAAGGTTCCACAAGGTTTTATTGGCGGTCGCCACTTCTGGCAATAACTTGGGCAACAAGTTTATCGATGGTTTGGTACAACTTCATTGGTTTTGAAGGTTTTTGATGGTTTTTGATGGTCAGGTTCAATTATCGAGCTTTGATCACTTCTCGAGGATCGAACTGAAGCACTTGTTCCATCTGTTTTCATCATCGGATTCACCTAAGATTGGGTGGCGTCAAATTGGGGTGTTTACAGTTGCCCCTCTATGATATGACTCGTATAGCAATGCGTGATACAAGTTATATCAAAGACCCAAAGACAACAACTATTTGACTGAACTGTCAATCTTATGCCACAAACACACAATCATGCATATGATGTTGGTTGTGCTCGAATTTTTGTCAAGCTGTCTACGTACTCTTTTGCTAGGGATCAGTCCAAAACGTAGTTCCTGGGACAAAATGCAAAGATGCAAGATAAGAAATATGATGCAAAATGTAACATGATATAGGTGTTAACATGATGCAGATGCTGGTATAATGTAAGCAGATCTTAAAGATCGAGTTAAGATCTAAAGGGAAGCACAAAGATCGAGTTAAGATCTAAGAACTCCGCCGGGGATAAAAGGATCAAGTTATGATCCAAGAAATTACTTTATCCGGAAGATCAATTGATCGGTCGAGTTAAGACCTAACAATTTCGGGATGGAAGCGGGATAAAAATAACTAAAAGTCAAATTTATGACTTAAAGTTAAATATTTCAGGAGGAAAATCAAGAATTAATAGGTCGAGTTAAGACGTGAAAACTCGGGACGAGACGTGAGATAAAAATAATTAAAAGTCTAGTTACGGTTTAAAATTAAATTTATCGGAGGGAAGCCGCGAATTAATAGGTCGAGTTAAAACCTGAAATTCGGGACTAGACGTGAGATAAAAATAATTAAAAACCTAGTTACGGCTTAAAATTAAATTTATCGAAGGGAAGCCGCGAATTAATAGGTCGAGTTAAGACCTGAAAATTCGGGACGAGACGTGAGATAAAAATAATTAAAAACCTAGTTACGGCTTAAAATTAAATTTATCGAAGGAAAGTCGTGAATTAATAGGTCGAATTAAGACCTGAAAAATTGGGACGAGACGTGAGATAAAAATAATTAAGAGCCTAGTTAAGGCTTAAAATTAAATTTATCGGAGGGAAGCCGCGAATTAATAGGTCGAGTTAAGACCTGAAAATTCGAGATGAGACGTGAGATAAAAATAATTAAAAACTTAGTTACGGCTTAAAATTAAATTTATCAAAGGGAATAACTACAAAAATTCTGGAAAACACCCAAGATTTTTATTTTGAAAGAATACACAAAATAAAGAGCTTTAGAGAAATAAACACCCAAGATTTTTTTATTATTTATTTATATATGTATATATATATATATATACATATATATATTTTTATTTTTTATTTTTTATTTTTATTATTATTTTTAATCAACAAAAATAAATTACATGAAGCAAAACCACCAAATGCTAAAAGAGCATAACAAAATAACAAAACCCCCCAACCAGCCCCTTAGAAACCCTAAACGTAATAATAACGTTCTGACATGGCGGTCGCCAAGCTGGACATGACGTGACGTTTGACAACCTGACGGTCGCCAAGGTGAAATCCCTCTGACATGGCAGCCGCCCATTTAAAACCGTTGAAACATGGCAGTCGCCATGTGTCTCTTCAATAACCTGGCGGTCACCATAATAGGAGGTGGCGGCCGCCAACTCCAAACGCGGATAAGGATCCTTGAGGCGCGCGGGGTGCGCTCACTCTCCACCTTCTCACTCTCTCTCTAGCCTCCCTGCGCTCTCAAACTCTCTCTCGCTCTTTCTTGCTTCAAAACTCTCTCTTGCTTTCTTCTGGTTATCACACGATGTTTACTCTACTCTTCGTGATTCCATTCCTTTTCAAGGCCAGCTCGGGCCAGGGAGATGATGACTTGGGGGCGCGTCAGGGCCCTTCTGCTGCTGGGAGCTCCTCCATGGGGATTCTCGGGGGTACGTCCACTAGTCAGCCTGCTGGTGGGGTCACTGCTATGCAGCCTAGCACTGCGATGGATGCTCTCCTGCTTGAGGCAGAGCGCGCTTCTCGCCAAGCAGTCGAGGAGGAGGCACGGGCTGCTGCTGAGGCACAGGCGGCTGCAGACGCTGTTGCTGAGGCACAGGCGGCTGCAGACGCTGTTGCTGAGGCTGCGGTACCCGACTTCCTGGATCCGGGCGCTGGAGAGGGTGACCCAGCACCTTTTGACCCACAGACTTACGATCCGATCCTCATCGCATAGTATACCGCGGGATGAGACGCTACGAGCCTCCTACTGATTCCATCGCTGCTGACGTTCTCTTGCGTGAGCCCGACCAGCACATCTCTCGTAAGTGACTTTCGGTAGGTTACCTATCCCTACTGTTTCAAATTCAAAGCATATTTTTATGATATAACAAACGTAAACACATGCCTAGGATCTCCTATATGATATGATGATTTGATTTATTAAAGATGATTATTGTGATGACTTGTGCATGATTTTTGAGATTTAGATATGCAAAACTTAACTTTAGATACCTGTGCAATGAAGTTTAAAATAGTAGGGACACTAGGATTTGAACAAACAATAAGAGGGACAATTTATTTTATCACGGAAAATAAAGGATTTGAAAAATTTTATCTTATTTTAAAGAAAAACTAAGGGGTTGATTTTTTATTTTTTTATTTTTTTATATATCTTTTTTTTTTAAAAAAAATTTATTTATTTTTATTTTATTATTATTATTATTATTATTTTTATTATTTATTATTATTTTTATCCTAGAGATTTTTGGGGAGAATTTTTAGAGAAATTCTAGAAAATTTTGAAAAAAATTTTAGAAAAAATCCTAGAAAATTTTTAGAAACAAACTGAAAAATTTTTAGAAAATTTTGAAGAAGTTTTAGGAAAATTTTAGAAAAATTTTTTTTTTGGAAAAATTCTAGAAAATTTAGAAAAAATTTTAGAAGACTTTTGTTTTTTTGTTTTTTTGTTTTTTTTTGAAAAATTCTAGAAATTTTTGAAAATTTTTTTTTAGAAAATCAAGGAAAATTGTAGAAACTTGGGGCAAATTTCTAGAAGAATTCTTGAAATATCTTAGAAAATCTTTAAAAAATTTTAGAAAATCCTGAAAAATTGAGGAAATTTTTAGAAAATCGTAGAAGTTGAGAGACAATTTTGAGATAATTCTAGAAATTTTAAGAAAATCCTCGAAAAATAGGACAAAAATGGGCAAAATACCAACCTTAAAGTGGAGATTTTCTTTGCCTTTATATATATATATATATATATATATATAAATTTAACACAAAAGGTAGAGATCTACCTGGCATACCAGAGTTTAGAGTTCCTAATCTTTTACTAGGGTGTGCAAAAACCAAATGATCGTCACTTACACACGAACTGAGAGTTAAGATGGCTAGTCTTTTCCTAAGGCTTTTGATAACCGAAGAGTAGTCACATACACACGAACCTAGGGTAGGAGAATTTTTCTGATTTATTAGGGCTTGAAAGAACCAAAGGGTCGTCACATACATACGAACCTAGAGTTAGGAGAATTTGCCTGATTTATCAGGGCTTGAAAGAATCAAAGGGTCGTCACATACACACGATCCAAGGATTAGGAGGATTTTCCTAATTTATCAGGGCTTGAAAGAACCAAAGGGTCGTCACATAAACACGAACCTAGGGTTAGGAGGATTTGCCTGATTTATCAGGGCTTGAAAGAACCAAAGTGTCGTCACATACACTCGAACCTAGGGTAGGAGGATTTGCCTAATTTATCAGGGTTTGAAAGAACCGAAGGGTCGTCACATACACATGAACATAGGGTTAGGGTGCCTAGTCTTTTTCTAGAGCTTTTGAAAGAACTAAAGGATCGTCACATGCACACAAACCTAGGGTTTTGCTTTCGGATATCTTTCTGCGCTTTGCTTGCTTGATCTGTTCTTTACACATTCTCTACCTGTTTTTCTCATTTCAGGTTGGTTATTATGTCAGAGGTTTCGGAGGTTCTACCTCTGGAGAGGTATTGGAGTGGTATGATGCCCTCCCTACTCCTAGTTGGGCCATTATTAATGCCTCTAGCTTTGCTCAATTCATACCCCTATTGTGTAGGGCGAGCAATGACCGGGTCTGGCTGACGGCCCTGGCTGAGCGGTGGTGGGATATCACCAATACCTTTCACTTTACTACTTTCGAGGCTACTCTGACGCCTCTCGGCTTTGCTCTCATCACTTGCATCCGGGTTGAAGGAGCCCCTATCCCATTTGATCCGTCTGAAGCTCAGTCTACCGACGCGCTGCTATATTTCCTTGGAGCCATCCCTGCACAGATAAACAGAGACCGGGTTCGATACACCTGTTTCTTCGAGCGCTTCCGCCACTTCCACTGCCTCGAGCCCCGCCACTTCGAGTGGGTCGCCCGGGGCTTTTTGATGTATATGTTTGGTACCTCCTTATTTTCGAACAAGGAGAATACCATTCATCAGCATTACCTTGGCTCCCTTGCTCGTTTAGACCGGGTTGCTTCATTCCACTGGGGAGGAGCTGCCCTTGCCACCCTCTATGGATTTATGCGGACACTAACCCGGTTCCCCCAGGAGCTTAGCATCGGGGGATACTGGAGGGTTTGGGAGGTATGATTTAGTTCCTGCATTTTTTCATTCATTTCCATTCTCCTGTTATCCATTATTTACTGACTGACGCCTTCTTCATTGCAGCTGTGGACTTACGAGTTCTTCAGGCTTCATGTCTCGGCGAACTTCGCAATAAACCCTCTGGTTATTCCCCGAGCAACCCGGTGGTCCCATGGGATGAAGGGGAAGAAGGATGGAGGAAAGGACAACGTTCGCTTTTGGGTCTCACTTTACCGGCTGACCCCCGACCAGGTATCATTTTACTGTTTTTACCATATTGCATCCTGTTCACGACTGTTCACTGTACTGTACTGCATACTGATCGTTTGTTGTTTACTGTTTATTGCACTGTATTGCATACTGATTACTATACTGCATACTGATCGTTATACTGTACTGTATTATTCTTTGAATTACTGTAGGTTCACTAGGATGTCTGGCGAGGAGTGGAGGATTGGGTCGGCGCAGATCTGATGCGCAGCAGGGATATCACTTCTAGGCAGATCCTGCTGGAGGGCCTATTTGGTAGGGAGTATTATCTCGGCGAGCGAGTGGACTGATCATATAGGCCGCATCGGTTTGCTGCTGGAGACGATAGGGACCCCAATTTTGGAGCAGTTGGTGGCAGATGGAGACTACACGGCCTGGGCCTAGGCACACCTGATGGGTCCCTTAGGTCTTGGCCCGGCTGGCCCTGGCGGTCGGAGGAGAGGATTGGCACCGGAGGCTACTGGTGCTGGTGCTGCTGCAGCTGGTGATGCTGGTCCTGCTGTTGCTAATGCTGGTCCGGCTGGTGGGGCTAGGAGTGTCGAGATACCCTGGATCGTATCTTCCTTCGTAGATGGGTATCCTTTCGACATTCCTATCTCGATTCCTACAGCCCTGGAGTTTCGAGCAGAGCACGCCTAGGTTTGACTTTTTTCTCACTATTTCTTTTTCGTCCTTCTTTATTCATAGATTGCTTAGTTCTGTATTATTTCTCAACAGACGGACCAGGCTTGGCTGGATCGTCTCATGCTGGTGATGAGTGGCCTGTAGACCCTAGTTCGACAGCAGGACGCTGCTATGCGTGCAGTTGGGGTTCCTTTTGTTCTTCGGTCGGTGAGTGTTGTCTTTTGATTTCTTTGCTTTCCTTTATACTATTTCCTTATTTTTTTGCCTCTTTCGACAGCCTCCTGTAGCTGCTACTGTTCCACCCCCTGCTCTTGCTCCTGCCCCGGTTCCAGCTCCTGCCCGAGGCCAGGGATCTCGTGCATCTTCCCGTGCTCGCTCCCGAGGATCCATCTCGTTTGCACGGAGCCGATCCAGAGTGGCATCCTCTTCCTCTAGTAGTGACGGCGATGATGTGGAGAGGCTTTTTGATGACGTCAGTTTGGACGAGGCTGGCCCTTCCTCCCGCTGGGTCCGCCCCAGATATCATTGAGAGGGAGACCCCCTTTAGCTCTATTTTTTGATTTTTTTTTGATGGGCCTGCGTGCCCCGATTTTAGGCCTGCGTGCCCCGATTTGATACACTTATGGGCCTGCGTGCCCCTATTTTAGGCCTGGGTGCCCCAGTTTTACATTATTCAACTGTTTAAGCATTTTTGGGGCCTTTGGGCCATTTTTATTATCTGCTTATCCGTCTACTGTATGATTCTCTCTTATTTACTGCTCAAACTGTCTTGTATGTACAATGCAAAAGTCAACATTTTACACAAGCCATAGAAACTGAAAACTGAATATTCCCCTCATATTTAAACATGGCGGTCGCCACCTCCAACATAGCGACCGCCTGGTCAAAGCGATGATGTCACTGTATTATGCTTTTTCAAGTTGGCGGTCGCCAACTACAAGGTGGCGGCCACCACACTGAATGTGCCTTTTGTCAAATTTTTGGTTTCCCGCCTTGTCTTGCCTTATAAATACAGCCCTAAAGGCTTGCTTTTCTGTTGCTTACACTCAGATGGCTACCCCACTTTCTTCATGGATTGAGGTATTCTCCCACATTGAGCGTCTGAACTTTGCTTCTTTTAGGATCAACTCTTTGTTTCATCTTATGGCTGTGAAGATCGACGAACCATTGTTGAAGGCGGTCGTTCAACTATGGGATCCACAGTCCCACGTCTTTCGGTTTTGCCTCGAAGAACTTTGCCCCACTGTGGAGAAGTTTGCTACCATTTTGGACTTGGCTCCACGGAGTTCTGTTGTTGTTCCTACTCCCTTCCTCTCAGTTCGGCAGCAGGTGACTCAATTTTGTGGCCTATCCAGGATGGAGGCTTCTATTCTGACCTCGGGCGACTGTCTTGACATCCCGTGGCTTTTTGAGAGGTTTCATCCTACTGGTGACCTCAGCAATCTCGACTTTCAACTGCGGCATCGTTATGCACTTTGCTTTTGCCTCTTTGTCTAGTATCTCCTTGTCCCTCTGACGGGCAGGTTAGTTGTGCCCTAGTTGACATTGCTGGCCAAATGTGGACGGGGAAGGACTTTGTGCCCTTGGTTCTGGCCGAGACAATGCTAGGCTTGGATGTTGTTCATCATGGTGAGACCACCACCTTTGCTGGCAGCCCTTTACTTCTCCAGGTGAGCTTAACATCTTCCTCTGTATCAAGTTCTCTGTCATACTGCAAAGGTTTTCTCTTACTATTCTAACTTTTGCTGCAGATCTCGCTGATGGAGAAGATAAATCTTGTGCAAAAGCTTTCCACTGACAGGCACAATGTCGCTGCTTTCCTTTACCGCCCGCGTTATCAAATATGCGACACTGAGGCATCTTAGCGACAGTATCTTTCTTCTCTGACTGGCCCAGACATTACCTGGTAGTGCTCTTGGTGGCGGATTCCTGCTATGACTCTGACCACTATGGATCACCCTGGTGTTCTGCTGGTCGGCCTGCGTCACTACCTTCTATTATCCCCGTCGGATCATGCTGCAGTTTGGTCGCGATCAGATCATTTTCCCCAGCATTCGAGGTCGTTTGTTTTCATCCATACTATGGGCTCCGTTTTTATCATCATATCAGGATGCCTGGCCATTCCATTCAATGATGGAGATACATGAGTGCAGTGTTTTGATCTTTTCGCTGAATACAAGACATGGCTGATGTAGGATCGGGAGAAACAAGATAAAGAAGAAGGAACACAAGCAGCAAAAACAAGGAGAACTTGAGGCCTCTTGCTTTGTTTCGAAAATTTCATAGTTTTTTCTTATTTTGTTTGTAGAGTTTGGGACTTACGTGCCCCTCCTTTCATTCAAAACTTTGTAATTCTGATCGAAGTAATGAAAAACACCCACTTCTATGTTTAAGATGGTTTAAATTTATCCAAAGCTTTAATGATTTTATTATCAAAATTCATAAATTAATTTGCATTGGTCTTACTCAGATTCAAAGATGTTTGAACAAAGAGAGTGGCCGGACTTCTTGATAAGAAGCTGCCTACGTATCCCAAAAGATGGAATCAGGCCGTAACATAGTTCGGGCTTGGTTTTCGCTCGGGTTTTGACACTCTCCTTTTGTGATGCCCTAATTTTTGCCAAGATCACCCTTTCGGGTTTTCGACCTTGCGGGTTGCACTAACTTTTGCCTGAGTTGTCTTTTCGATTTTCAACTCAGCGAGCTTTTATTTTCTCCTTTTTTTTTACCTCAAGGATAGTACTTTTTGAGCTGATCAAGATTAACTAGAGTGGAGAACATATTACCATCCAGATCCATAATAATGACTACACCACCGGTCATGATGGTTTTGATGAGAAATGGTCCGGACCAGTTTGGCTTGAACTTGCCTCTTGGATCGAAGATAGGAGCTCTGATTTCCTTAAGGACTAGATTTCCTTCTCTAAGATCCCGGGTCTTGACCTTCTTATTGAACGCTCAGGCTATCCTCATTTGATAACCTTGTACATGAAACAGGGCTTGCAGTCTCCTTTCATCAAACAAAAGCAATTCTTCTATCCGGTTCCTCTGCCATTCTACTTCTGAGATATTGGACTCGGCCACTACTCTTAGTGAAGGGATTTCCACCTCAATGGGAAGCACGGCTTCCATCCCTTACACTAAAGAGTACGGCATTGTTCCTGTTGAAGTTTGGATTGACGTTCGGTATCCCCAAAGTGCAAATGGTAGATGTTCTGACCAATCTTTGTGTGAGTTGATTGTCTTTTGTAGAATTTTCTTAATATTCTTGTTTGCTGCTTCGACTGCTCCATTGGTCTGCAGTCAATATGGCGAGGACTTATGAGCCACTATCCGATATTCCTTGAAAAGATCCAGGACCTCCCCTTGGAAATGTGAGCCATTATTTGAGATGACCTCATGGGAAACTCCGTACTGGCAAATGATATTTTGCTTGATGAACTTAGCAACATGGAAGGCTTTCAATACTGAGTAGGAAGCTTCTTCCTCCTACTTGGTGAAATAGTCGATGGCCACTAAGATAAACTCATGTCCATTGGATGCCTTCGGGGTTACTCTGCCAATCACGTCAATGCCCCATACTGAGAACGGCCATGGTGACGTCAGGTTAGACAGCTGAGACGGGAGAACGTGCATAAGGTTTGCATGAATCTGGCACTTATGACACCTCCGCACAAACTGAATATAATCCGTTTCCATTGTCATCCAAAAGTATCCCTGTCGTAGGATTTTCTTGGCTAACATATTTTCGCTCTTGTGTGGCCCACAGACTCATGCGTGTATTTCTTTCATTAGTTCTTGACCTTCTTCAGTGTTTACACACAGCTTGTTGACGCCGAAATGTCCTCGTTTGCACAGTCTGCCACCACAAATGACAAACTGCACAGATAGTCGTCGTATTGCCCTTTTGTCCTTTTTATTGGCAAACTTGGGATATTCTTCTTTCTCTACAAAGTTTTGAATGTCAAAGTACCATGGAAGTCCATTAGTGATTTCTTCAATAACTGCTGTCATCTCATATGCCGGCTTCCTCTTCTGCTCAATCATCAAAGGTCTCATCCGAAGCCCGGGTGGTATGTCAATCATAGATGCTAGGGTGGCCAGTGCATCGGCGAACTTGTTCTGCAGTCTTGGTACATGAGTGAAAATTACCGATTCAAAGTACGGTATCAGCTTCTCTAGCTCCTGATGGTAGAGAATTAATGTCACGTCCCTGACCTTCCATTCTCCTCTAGCTTGTGAAACCACTAGTCTTGAATCTCCGATGACTTCCAGCTTCCTTGCCCCTAGTTCTAAGGCTGCCTCTAATCTAGCTAAACATGCTTCATACTCAGCCTGATTGTTGGTGACTTCAAAATTGAGTTTTAGAGACAATGGGACATGTGATTCATCGAGAGTGACAAGAAGGACTCCTATTCCATAGCCATACTGATTGGATGCACCATCGAAATATAGAGTCCACTTGTCATCCCCAACTTTCATCAGTTGTTTATCAAGAAACTGGAACTCTGTATCTTCATCTCCTTCAATTGGTTGATTAACCAAAAATTTTCCACTGCTCTGCCTTTGACTGACTTCCGGGTAACATATTGGAGATCAAACTCAGATAATAACAGCAACCATCAGGTTAGCCTTCCTGTCAGTGTCGACTTTTCGAACAGATACTTCAAAGGGTCCATCCGGGAGATGATATTTACTGTGAAAGACAACATATAATGCATTAATTTTCGAAAAGCCCAAACCAAGGCCCTACATGTCTTCTCTAGTGGCGTGTATCGTACTTTTGACCCCGTCATCTTCTTGCTTAAATAGTAAACAGCCTTTTCGATTCTAGTTTCTCCTTCTTGTGCCAGCATACATCCCATAGCAGAGTTAGTCACTGACAAGTAAAGGATCAGTGGCCTACCGGGTTCGGGAGGAGCTAGAACTGGTGGATTTTGTAGGTACTATCGTACAGCATCAAAGGCATCTTGACATTTCTGATCCCATTCAAACTCAACTCCTTTCTTCAGCTAACGGAAGAGTGGCTCACAAGTAGTTGTCAATTTGGCGATGAAGCAACTGATGAACTGAATCTTACCCAGAAAGCCCCTGACTTCTCGCTCGGTCTTTGGAGGAGGCATTTCATAGATTGCCTTAATCTTTAAAGGATCGACCTCGATGCCCCGTTGAGTGATCATAAATCCGAGCATTTTTTCGGCGGTAACCCCAAAGGCTTATTTCTGTGGGTTAAGCCGTATTTTATACTTTCGAATCCTTTCGAAGAATCTTCATAGTGCTATAATGTGGCCATCCCGATCTTTTGATTTGACTATCATATCATCCACTTACACCTCGACCTCCTTATGTATTATGTCATGCAGTAAGGTAGTGGCAGCCCTTTGATAGGTTGCCCCTGTATTTTTCAAACCAAACGGCATCACACGATAACCATAGGTGCCCTAAGGCGTGGTGAATGTCATCTTCTCTCTATCTTCGGGATCCATCAAAATCTGGTTGTATCTAGAAAAGCCATCCATGAATGATAGCAAAGCATGCCTCGCGGTACTGTCTACTAAGACATCGATGTGTGGTAGTGGAAAATCGTCCTTCAGCCTAGCCTTGTTGAGGTCCCAAAAATCCACACAGACTTGGATACGATCGTCTTTCTTCAGCACCGGAACAATGTTAGCCACCCATTTTGGATACTCGGTTACCATAAGGAATCCAGCACTGATCTATTTGGCCACTTCCTCGTTGATCTTCAGAGCCCATTCTGGCCGGATTCGTCTCAATTTTTGTTTGACCGATTTGGCATCAGGGTATAAGGGGATGTGGTGCTGGACAATGTCGGGATCAATTCCGGGCATATCTTTGTAAGCCCACGCAAATACATCCTTGAATTCTTGTAATAAAGTTATTAATTGCTCTTGTTCAGCTAGGGATAAAAAAGAACCAATTAGAACATTTTACGGATTAGTTTCATTACCCAAATTTATTGATAAAATTTCGTCAATTATTGGTTAGGCACGCATTTCTTCTTCTCTTTTTATTAAAAGTTTTATTTCTTTGGGGATATCCCCGTCGAATTCAAAATCTTTGGAAAGCGTATGAAATAAATCAAACAAAGCAGAGTAACCGAAAACTTCGTTTATTTCATTAAGCACAGTGAAAATTACAAACTCGATGGTAAAAGCAGAAAGAAGAGCACCAACAGATGTGCCCTCAACTACAGACTCCGACTCAAATTTGGACTCAAGATAGACAACCTGCTCATTACAAAACTCGATGGTCAAATTCTTCATTTCTCTTGCAACAGCATTGACAATAAGCTTGGTGTAGACGGCTGGCGCGCTGAAACCCATCACCAAGCAGTCCGATTTGGTTATACGCAACTGAGCCATATTCTTATTGAACAGTACCCCTAGGTCAGTACCATCAAGCTTGTCAGCCCAATCCTCTTTCTGAACCTTCTTTTCTTCCTTCTCTCTTTCCATTATTTCTTCCTCTTCCATATCAGACAGCTAGTGGCTAAAAAAGATCTCCAACCCTGGCAGCTTTGATTGGTCTCTTCTTCGATCCACGGCTCTGGTAAGCCACAATACGGAAAATCTTCCCCTTCCTTGACGAAGTGCCCATTGAGCATCCCAGAATAATTGGCATTTCGTCCCCTTCTAGACCCTTCTAGATCTTCTTCCATTGGCTCATACCCAAGACCAAAACGGTGCAAAGTCGGCAATACCTGAATGAGTTCTGGGATTCCCTACAGTTTACATCCCAACCCCATGCCAGGGAAGAAGGACATTTTTCTCATCATTGTTATAGCCCGCGGGTTGATATATATTTCTTCCTCATTCATCAGCGTCTGAACAGCTTGTGTTTCATCAAACTAAGAACCACTGAGCAACACATCATCTTCACTATGCTGAACTTCCAACAAAGTTGTGCCCTTTGCTGTCCTCTCCGTGAATAGTCAAAACTGCCCTGTTCTTTATCAATTTTAGTTTTTGGTGAAGGGTAGACGGTACCGCCTGGACATTTGGGTCATGCAACCATGGCCTACCCAGAAGCAGATTGAAGAAGGCCGACACATCTAGAACATGAAACTCGACTGATGTCTCCAAAGGTCCTACTGAAACGGTGAATGATACCAGTCCTAGTACATCCCTTCTTGTGTTATCATAGGCTCGCACCCCTTGATTGCAGGAAGTGAACTGGTCTAGCCTCATCCCTAAGTAGACGGTCGTTCTCAATGGGCAAACGTTCAAGGCGGATCCATTGTCAATGAGGGTTATCGAGACCCACTTTTCTAGGCACTTGACGGTGATGTGTAGCTGCTTGTTGTGACTTTTTCCTTCGGTGGGCAAATCTTTATTAGAAAAAGAAATGACTTTTGGTTCTGCGGCCGGTAGAATAAGCTCAATAAGCTGCTCGGGGGTTGCATCTATTGGGACACTGGCCTTATTCAACACTTTCAAAATAGATTTTCTGTGCTTATGCGAAGCAATCAATAAGCCCCAGATGCTGATGCTGGCTTGTGTCTTTTTCAACTGTCTCAATACAGCATCATCCTCCTCCTCTTTCTCTGTCTCTTTCCCTTTTCCACTTGGCTATCCCTTCTCTAGCTAAGCTGGCTTAAAATGTCGTCCACTTCTAGTTAGGTGTTCTACTCCATCTTCGGGATCCTATAATCTTGGCATCACATTATCAGTCTGTCTTACTTCGTTTACGTGCAAAGGGCTTTCAAATGCCCACAAATTATTTAAGTCACTAATGGCTGCCCTTTCTCTTCTTTCCTCGTCATCTTCAATAGCCCATGTATTATCGATTTCCTCTCAGATGTCCTCTTTAATAAAATTCACTTGCTGTTCACGAGCGGTCCAGAAGTTAGTCCACTCGGCCCCGTCTGACTTTAGCACAACCCTTACCAGCCAATAGGACTGCATTTCGTCGATATATATCTCTTCCTCAAAAAGTTAGGGAAGGGTGATTCCATCGTTCACGTGACCGAATCCATAGGGTCGGGCCGAATAATCTAATGGCCAGCCATCTTCTTCGTTGCGCTCCTCCTCTTGTTGATAGACTTGGATTAGCGGTCGATACCATTCCCAGGCATTATCATTCCATTCTTCCATCATGTCTCAACTGTCTCTAATCATCATGAACGAGCATATTGTCTGATCTTCGATTATTGAAACATGACGGCATGGTAGGTGCACTGAACAGATGTGCTGACTCAGGTCCTCCAATTCCCCCATAGACATGTAATTTACCCCAGCCTGCCTGGCATGATTCGGCAGTGGGTTGGTAGTGACATTTGGTTTTGAGGTGACAGATGGTGGTGGGATCATCTTGTTGTCAATGAGGTTTTGGATCTCGTGCCAGAGTCTCAAACACTTGTCAGTTAGGTGCCCGTGGCCTTGGCGGTAGGGGATCAGGAACAGGCATGGGGTCTAACGGCTTGATGAACCCTTTCTTGATGAGTCGATTAAGGGCAGTGGACAAAGAAATGTTGAGGGGAGTGAACACCCTCCTTGGCCTTTGTTGCTGTTGGCTATTATCTGATTGTTAGGCGTTATTGAACTGTTGGGCTAAAGGAGATGGGTTCAGAAAGTTTACCTCGTTTGAGCGAGACACGAGGTTGGTTGTAGCAGATTGATTTGGTTGGTTGCGGGGAAAGCCCTTCTGGGTGGTTTCTGATTGGGTTCTATTTTCTCGATGTCACCAGATTAGATAGCATTCTTAATTTGTACCCCAGTATCGAACTGCTCGAATGTGGAAAGCGGCTGCGTGATGAGGTAGCGCTTTAACGGCGACTGCAGATTCTTAACCACAATCCTTACTTGTTCTTTCTCAGTGGGCCTATTTGTCATTTTGGTGGCCTTACCCCTCCATCGGGTCAGGAAGTCAACAAAGGATTCCCTGTTCTCCTGTCGGGTTGTCTCGAGCTCTCGGGTAGTTACATCTAGTTGGACGTTATAACTATACTGGCTGATAAAAACTGTTGTGATGTCTTCCCAAGTTCTGATTTTAGCTACATCAAGGGAAAGAAACCATTTCTGGGCAACCCCAGAAAGAGATCGGTGAAAGAGCTGAGCCTTCAACTGGTCATCAATCCCCATTGGCGACAGGGTACCAACATACATTCAGAGGTGAATTCTGGGATCTCCGGTTCCATCGAACATTTCCATGTCTGGCATTTTGAATTTTTCTGGTAATTTAGCATCTGGGAACAAATATAGTCCCCCCACATCTAACATGTATTCCTCGACTCCTTTGGCTTTCCTGAGGACCTTCTCCATCCGGTCGATCTTCTCAATCAGTGTAGATTCTCTAGACTGCGTAATGTTTTCCTCCTCGACTATCACCTGACGAGGGTTCCGTGGTGGTGGTGGAACAACTTGCGATCCATCAGGGACCTGGTTGTCATCCCAAAAATCCTCTCCATTTTCATTCGTCTCATCCGGTTGTCCTTTCGCAGCAGGGATGCGAGCCTGAATTGCCCAAATTTGTGCCTGACATTGCACTTGAGCCTAGGTCTGTTGCTCTACGGCTCTCTGTATATTAGTAATCACCCTCATTAGGGCTGCCAGATTCATCTCGTTTTCTGTAATTTCAGTTGACTTAGTCGGCTGTTCAAATATCCTACAAAGTCTTTATGTCATTGATCTTTCCCAGACACGTGTTGATTGTACTTTTCTCGGCCCAATGGTAATCCCGCAGAGAAACCTGGATCCCAAAAGCAGAATAACTAGTATCAGACTCTTCCCGGGTGAATATTCTGACAACAGGTAGCTAATATCACGGATTACCAAAATAGTGAATCACGAGCAGATAAATATGGAGACTGAAACAATGCCCCTGCTGGGCTCGTGTCAGCGGCATAACAATAGGATAACCCGGGACTACGGCTAAGAAGAAGATTAACCAACTTCTAGAGTGGGGGGTTTATCTAAACAGACATCACTTCGGTAAGAGCTAGACGGGAGGACCGATTTGACCTAAAATTCTTTAAGTAGAAACGGGAAGCATAACGGTAAAGAACTAATGCTCACGGGTGTGACAAGGGTAGCTTAAACAAAGGCGGAGGAGAAACTAACAATTTAGGGAGAACCCGGGAGAAAGAGAGAAACTATCCTAGAGGCTACAGAACGAAACACGGTTATGACCCTAGGAAAACTATGATGCAAAAACCAAACATGGTGAAAAACATAGCCCGGGTAAGAGCCCGAAGGTGAAAAACTAACCTAATCAAAGGATAACGGAAAACCCAAACCGAACCCTGAAAAGGAACTAGCCTAAACCTGATCAAAATAATCCTAACAATATACAAACAAAACATACAATGAAGAAAAACACATAATCCTACTAGGGTTACCAATACCTAATTTGGGGGGTTCTAAGTTCACGATATGCAAAAGACCAATTTTGGTTAATTTGAACAGGGTACCTTCTGAATAAAGCTGGGTATATACCTCCCATGTAGAATATGGTCAAGCGGTACGCGCGAACTCTTTTACTGCACCTATGATAGCGTACAGTCAGTAAGGCTTGCCCTCTTATTTGATTTTGGAAACCAGTCCCCAACAGAGTCGCCAGAAAATACTGTGGCGTTGGGATTTTAGGAGTCATTTTGAAAAAAAAGTTCAAAAATAAGGAATTCAAAGAATGTTTAGAAAAATCATTTAACACCTTAAAAACCAAATTTTGAAAACCCCTTTTGTTGAAAATAAAGTCGCCACTTAGTTTTTGAGAAAAATAAATGTTAGAACAAGGCAACCCAAGAGGGGGGGTGAATTGGGTTTCTTTAGCAATAAAAATGATTAAAATCTTTTTCAGAAAAACCTTTTGATTTTTTTTAGATTACCAGACAATTATATATTCAAAAGTGAATCTAAGCAAAAATCAAAAGATGAGCCAAACACCAACGA
>JAULJZ010218413.1:0-17962 GCA_032270985.1 Heliamphora pulchella | reverse complement strand
ATGCAAAGGCGGCTTTCACACTAATACGAACGAAAAAGTAAGGCTCGCATAGGTAGCCATTTCCTTAGATACAAACGTATATTGGCACTTAAGCTGAGGCAGCTACACATTAGTACGCACGAAAAGACATGGTCCGCATAGGTAGCCATTTCCTCAAAAAACAAAAATCAAAACATTACTTTGCCCAGATCAGAGAGAGAATAAACTTCCAAGAACATAGGAGTTGTCCAGATGGATCATGTCATGCACATAAGAGGAACAGATACTGAGACAGAACTCAAACATCATTTGATTTCAATACATGGAAAATCGGACTATCATATTCAAATAGAGGTGTACAGAATAGAATTTGGTCACAATGTATTTCACCATCTATATGACTATGCCAAAACCAACACAGAAGTTCAGCAGGTCACCAGAAAAGAAATCAAGCAGAGCACAATTACATTTTCACATAAGAATACAACAAGGCTCTTAACACTTAACACGAGGTTTTTTCTTTTTTTTAAGATAAACTACTCGACAAGACAGACTCCAAGGGTCTTCCTAAGAAACTCAAACCGAAGATGATCAAGGGGTTTGGTCAAGATATCTGCTCGCTGAAACTCAGTAATGATGTGCTCAAAAATAACTGTGCCATCCTTTACAAGATCCCAAATAAAGTGATGACGAATATCAATGTGCATGGTTCGAGAATGTTGAACAGGATTCTTAGAGATGTTTATAGCGCTAGAGTTGTCACAATACAACACGATAGGACCCTGTTCAAACCCATAGTCATAAAGGATCTGCTTCATCCACAGAAGCTGAGTGCAAGCACTCCCAGCTGCTATGTATTCAGCTTCAGCCGTGAAAAGAGATATGGCATTTTTCTTTTTGCTGTGCCAGGAGACAAGATTATTTCCTATGTAAAAACACCAACTCGATGTGCTTTTTCTATCATTGACACTCCCAGCCCAATCAGCATTAGAAAAATTAAAGATTTCAGCAGTCGTATCATAAGTAAACCAAATCCCAAACCCGGAAGTCCCATTCACATATTTGATGATACGTTTTACAGCCAACAAATGAGATTCTTTAGGACTAGCCTGATATCGAGCACATACCCCAACACTAAAAGTAATGTCAGGACGACTCGCGGTCAAGTACAGCAAACTACCTATCATGCTCCGGTACATGGTCTGATCAATAGGTTTACCCGACTCATCTTTGGACAACTTAGTGGTGACGCTCATAGGAGTTTAGGCATGTTTTGAATTTTTTAGACCGAATTTTTTAACCAGATTTCTAGCATACTTGGATTGAGAAACGAACATGCTAGATTCAGTCTGTTTGACCTGATGCCCTAAAAAATAGTTCAATTCACCCATTAGGCTCATTTCAAATTCATTACTCATTTCTGTCGAAAATTCATTCACTAAGGTGTCATCAGTTGACCCGAAAATTATGTCATCGACATAAATTTGAGCTACAAGAATATCATAACTCTGGATATAAATGAATAAAGTTCTGTCGACGCCACCCCTAGAAAATCCTTTTTCTAACAGAAATGAGGTCAGCCTATCATACCAAGCTCTAGGAGCCTGTTTCAACCCATACAGAGCTTTTCTCAATTTTAGAACATGATTAGGCCACGTCGGGTCAACAAACCCTTTAGGTTATTCAACGTATGCCTCTTCTTTAAAATCACCATTCAAGAATTCGCTTTTTACATCCATTTGAAATAGTTTGATGTGAAGTTTACAAACTATGGCAAAAAAGATTCTAATGGATTCGAGACGAGCCACAGGGGCAAAAATCTCATCAAAATCAATACCTTCAATCTGAGTGTTTCCCTGTGCAACAAATCTAGCCTTGTTTCTAATCACCTCACCAAACTCATTAGTTTTATTCTTAAATATCCATTTGGTGCCTATGACATTTTTGTCAGAGGGTCGAGGGACTAGTTCCCACACATTGTTCTTAGTGAATTTCTTTAATTCCTCATGCATGGCATTAGTCCAACATTCATCAAACAAGGCCTCATTTACGTTCTTCCGTTCAATTAAGGACACATAACACAAATAGGTTACCTCATCCTGCATTTGACGCCTAGTCCGCATTCTGTCCGTGACTTCTCCCAGAACTTAAGAGACAGGGTGATTCAGCTTCACTCTTGCAGATGGTTCCAGCTCTTTCTTTTGAGAATCTTTGGGTTCTACTTCTTGCAACTGGGTTCCCTATTTCATATTTGTGGAAGTCTTCGGGACAGGGTTTTCATGAACTTCTAGTGTAGACTAATTTTCAATTTTGTCAGTTTTCGATTCTTCAACAAGTGAACCTGTAATAGACAGATCAGTATCAACAGATGTAAGAATTGGTTCATCATCAACAACCACATTTATAAATTCCAAAACAGTAGATATCCTATTGTTAAAAACTCTATATGCACGGCTATTGGTGGAGTAACCTAAGAAGATTCCCTCATCACTGCGAGACTCAAACTTATCTAGTTACTCTCTATTCCGAAAAATGTAGCACTTACTACCGAAGGTACGAAAGTACTTAACATTCGGTTTAGTTTCTTTCCACAGCTCATAGGGAGAATGAAGGGTTCCTGGTTTCAGGTAGACACGGTTGATTATATAACAAGCAGTATTCACAGCTTCTGCCCAAAAGTGTTGTGAAACCTTCTTATCATGCAACATGACCCGTGCCATTTCTTGGAGCACCCGATTTTTTCTTTCAGCCACACCATTTTGCTGAGGAGTTTTCGGTGCAGAAAATTCACGATGAATACCCAATTCTTCACAAAATGAAGTGAACTCAGAGTTTTCAAACTCCTTACCATGATCAGACCGAATGCGAATTACAGAATTATGGGACTTGGATTTTTCATTTTGAAGTTTAAGGATAAGAGTTTTGAAAACCGAGAACGTGTCAGATTTTTCTCTCAAACAATTAACCCATGTAAAACGTGAGAAATCAACCACTGCTACAAAAATGTATTTTTTCTTCCCTAAACTTTCAGTCCTCGTTGGTCCTATCAAATCCATGTGGATCAGTTCTAGAGGAGCTTTGGTGCCTAAACTATCAGTCTTCTTATGTGTCCCTCTAGTTTGTTTACCTTCTAAACATGCACCACAGACCCGATTCACTTGACCTCCCAACTTTGGAATTCCTCTGACTAACTATTTATTTGCAATCTTAGTGAGATCCTTGTAATTAACATGTCCAAGTCTTCGATGCCACAATTCAGCATCATTGATTTTGACAGAAATACAAGTTTCCGTATTTAAAGGAATAATACCATAGAAATTATATAATATTCTGACACCATGCACGACAGTTTTACCTTTCTTATCTAAAATACTGTAATTATCTTTAGAAAAGTGAACTTCATGATGAGTGTCGCACATCTGACTAATGCTCAAAAAATTTGCCTTTAAACCGTCAACCAAGAGGACATTTTCCAGCTTAGAAAGTCCAGGAGAAGAGATAGTGCCTTTTCCTATGATTTTTGTCGAATTTTCATCCCCAAAGGTCACCATCCCACCATTATAAGACTTTAAAGTGGCAAACAGAGACTTGTCCCCAGACATGTGTCGAGAGCACCCACTGTCAAGGTACCACATATGTGAGCTTTGAGCACTCATAACAGTTTGAATCACATATGCTTTCAGGTCTTTGGACTGAACCCAGATTTTCCTAGTTTTCACAGTAGCCGACACTTCTCTATGTGTTCTAGGGGTATTAGGGTGGGACGGTCTGTGAAATGGGGCAGAAAAACTCAAGTGAGACATGCCATGAAATTTAAAACAGTGTGGTTTGATATGGCCTCTCACACCACAATGATGACAGATGGGAACAAACTTCCTATTATCAATGGACATTCTATGTAAGAGTTTACAATATGGACGAATGTGACCTATAATACCACAGTGATGACAGATAGGAGAAGAGTTAGGCTTTCTTACCTTGCCACGTTGTAAGGTGGCCTTACCTGTCGTACTTGTTCCTTCTGTCTTCACTTTTTCTACCTTCTTTCCTTTCATCTCATTGGTTTGCTTAGCTTTCACAAATGTCGGGGCTACTTGTTCTTTTTGCTTCCCGGTGGATTGATTTGAAGTACTTGCAAAGCCCAAGCCTGCTCTGTCACTTGCTGCCTTTTGATCACCAAGAAGTCCTTCCAAAGCACGTGACCCTGCATTCCAACGCTTAAGAGTAGTATTAGCATGATTCACTTATTTTTCAAGATCAGAAACATGACATTCTAATTCAGACAGTTTAGTAGACTTATCATCATTCAAGAGCATGAACCTTTCTTTATCTTGTTTACAATTTTTCAAGTTAACGCATAAGATATTCATTTCATTTTTCAGTTCTTCTTCTTTTGCTTGACTTATCAGAAGCTCTTGCACAAGTTTATCTTTTTCACTTTCGCAGGTTTTAAGTTGAATGCAAGCTTGGCACACTTTTTGATTAACTCATAGCTCTCCTTGTATAGCTTATCGTAAGCTGCTTGGAGAGTGTCACTATCATTCCCCTCACCAGTTTGAACATCTTCTTCTTCTACCTCATCCTCATTCACAAGTTTATTGAGTTCACTGACACTATCATTAGAGTGAACAGACGCAGTAAAAGCTATAATATTGCGATCATCATACTGATCCTCATTGTCATCACTCGACTCAGGTTCTCTTTTATCATCCCAAGTTACAGTGAACATTTTTTGCTTCTTTTTCAACTTGTTAAGATATTCCTGAGCAATGTGCCCAAAACCTTTGCACTCATAACATTGGAGGCCTGAAGCTTGATATTTTTGCCCCTTTTTGTCAAAGATTTTAGGACCATTCTTGGGTTTGTCATTCCCGAATCGCTTATGTGATTTGTCATCCTAATTCTGCTTTTTATTTTTTCAAAACTTCTTAAAATTTTTAACAAACATGGCCATCATCTCAGAATTAAACTCATCATCAGACGCACTAGCAAATCCTTGAGCAGAAGTGAAAGCTAAATTTTTTGAAGATTTATGATTTTGAAAATTCAGCTCATACGCTTGTAGGTTTCCAACCAAACTTTCCACTGTAATAGAGTCAATGTCTTTACTTTCCTCTATTGCGGTGATTTTTGGTTGAAAGCGTTCGGGAAGAGATCTCAATATTTTTCGAATAA
Organism: Heliamphora pulchella; assembly: GCA_032270985.1. Lineage (NCBI taxonomy): Eukaryota > Viridiplantae > Streptophyta > Magnoliopsida > Ericales > Sarraceniaceae > Heliamphora > Heliamphora pulchella. The sequence continues at coordinate 12,808 of JAULJZ010218413.1, read as the reverse complement.
TTTTAAAATTTGGGATCTTTTCACCAAGATTAAACGAAGCATTAACAATGTCACTTAGCTTGGCATAAAAATCATCAAACTTCTCGTCTTCTTTCATATGTAAAGTTTCAAAATTAGTGGTAAGACGTTGAAGTTTAGAGATTTTTACGGTTTGCGTTCATTCATGGGTGATTTCCAATATTTTCCATGCTTCTTTAGCCAACTCACAAGCGCTTATCCTACGAAATTCTTCCTGAGTGACACCGCTAAAGATAGCGTTCATAGCCTCACTGTTCCACCCGGCATTTTCAAAGTCAGTTCTATCCCATTTAGCCGATGGCTTAGGGACTGTTTTCTCATCAACAGTCATGGTAGGATAATTATAGCCCTCAGTGACAGCTAACCAAACCCGTTCATCTATAGACTTGAGAAAAGCTCTCGTTCGAACTTTCCAGAAGGGGTAATTAGTCCCATCAAGGAGTGGGGGTCTACCGATAGATGCACCTTCTTTTAAAAAATTCATGTATGCAAATCAAATACAAGGTAATAAGGAACACGTAAAAACCCGCTCTGATACCAATTGAAAAACCTAATATTCGATAAGTAACACAGATAAACCAACCTATCACATGATGAGACAAATGATTTTTTACGTGAAAAACCCCAATAAAGGTAAAAATCACGGGACTAATCCTAGTCCGAGAAACCAAGCACTATATGATAAGTTTGGTTACAAGAAACTCTTACAAACCCCTGTTGAATCCTCAACCTATTACTAAAAGTCTTCTTGCCGAATCCTCGTGGGCGAATCCTGTACTTGCTTGCCGCAGAAATACTCCTCCGGACTTGTCACTTGAGACTCCTCTCAAGTATTAGGTGTGATGATGAAGATGATGGATTGATGACGGTCGTTGAATCTGTTAAGCTATCATGAAGTCGCCAATCCCAAGAACTTGCCCTAGAGCCCCCTCCCCCCAGGAACGGTCACCCTAACCCCTTATACCCTTTTTCTTTTTTATATCCCTAGAAACTAAAAAACAAAAACCAAAGAAAGCTGCTAAACCTAAAACAAAAAAGAAAACAGGATCCGCACAGGACCGATCGATCGGTTAACAAAATGTCTCGGTATTTTTAATAGGCTTTCTTCAGGGTGATGACTGCAAAAGAACCGATCGATCGGTTAAACACCTCTCTCGGTTCTTTTAATGCACCTATTCAATGAAAACAGAGAAACAACAAACTATTCCCACAACAATTAACATTAGACCATCAAGCATATACTATGGAGCCATTGTCACAGATTTGCCAAGAAAGAAAAATTATAACACTAGTAAACCAAACACTTTATGACTCCAGTCATATAGGACTTCGAACCAGGTTTTCAACCAGCCGCTAGCTCCTTCGTAGTAGCCTTTGTTGTCTTCCACTGAGAAGAATTGGAGCAAAACTCTATCCACACCCAGAGGCTTAAGGTCAATGTCTAATACATGCTCCCTACACATGGCTTCCTTGTTATTGTGTGACATTCTCCAATTTTTTAGTATTCCTACACTGCATGCCTTCAGCCACTCCCCATCGTCATCAACCCTGATCACAAAACCCTTTGGGCCGACCTCTTTACCTGTCTTCACCACTTGTGCATATGTTCTATGCTGCTTAAGTGGTTGGGTTGCTTAGGCATATGGAGGAGAACCTATCCACGATCCAACAAAGGTTGCATAAGAACAATGGGGTGAATCAGTATCAAAATGATGCAGGAGAACATTCACGACCCATAGAAATAACCGTGTAACCCCAGTCGTTTTATGTAACGGCCCAAGATTTTAAATAATTAGCCTACAAAGAGTAATAATATTTTTTTGTATTTAAAAGAAATAAAATATATAAAATAAAAATAAAGTGATAGTATAATAATAATAATAATAATAATAATAATAATTAAGTTGAATATAAATTAGAAAAAAAATGGCAGTGGTGATAATTTTATTTTAGGAAAGCAATAATTTTTGGAAGGCAAGAAAATCATAAAATTTTTTTCTGAAAATCCTTTTATTTTGAAAATAGCCTTTGAGTGGAACAGGTTGTGAAATCCTTAAACAAACAAGAATACGGAAAAAAAATGTGGAAAGGAAGAAAGAACCTCCCGAAAGCAAGAAGAAGAGGAATATGTTGTGAAATCAATTTCGAAAGAGTGTTCGAAAATTGGAGAAAAACAATAAAAGAACAATCGTTAACAACTACATACGCTCTATAAATGACATGAGAAGATTTGAAGTCTGGAACACCAGAACCTTGCTAATTTATTTATTACCTGTATTTCAATTTGTAGTAATAGTTCATAACTTGTTGGGTTTATAATGTATTTATGAAAAAACCTTTTTTTGGTCTCATTCAAACCGAGTTAAAGATCTTTTGATGTTGATTCACATGAATCATGTGTAATGGAACTAAAATAATTACTAATTGATATTGATTCCCATGAATCATGTCTAATAGAGCTAAAATAATTGTTCATTGATATTGATTCCATAAATCATATCCAATGAAAATCTATAGCCTATCAAAGCAGTTGCTAATTGATACTAATTTCCATGATTCATGCCAATTAAAAACCTATATTTATTATAATGACTAATTAATCCCTAATTTCATGCCTTAATTTTCTCTCTTAATTCCTCTCCTGTCCCATAAATAGGATCCTTTTTCTACTTTGAAACACACAGAAAACAATACAATTCTCTCTCTCTTTCTAAAGGGCTCTTGTTCTGTGAGCTATTCTACTTCGATTGTGTGGTGCATTCCGGCTTTCCTCCGTACTGGAAAAGTTGAAACAGAGGCTGATTCTGGGCAGTTTTATTCTGGGGACGGCATGGCTGCAACTATTTGCCCAAAGAAGGTAGAATCGCAAAACATCTTAAAAAGAGCGACCTAGTCCACGACTCATCCCACCTCTAGCCACTTTTTGTTCTAATATTTTAGATTGTTTATTCAAACAATCTGCAGGTCATCCCAATGTGTCTTATTTTAAAGTTTAGAGTTGCCTAGCATATCTTCGTATTTCTGACCCTAAAAAGTCAAAACTTGCTAGTAGAGCCTATGAATATGTTTTTATTGGATATGTTATTAACAGTAAGGCTTATAAATATTTCGATATAAAGAACAATGTGATCATTGAATTAATTGATGCAGATTTTTATGAAGAAAAATTCCCTTTTAAATCAAGAAATAGTGGGGGTACTAATTCTGATATTGTCCTACCAAGACTAAAGGAACCTAGAAACTTAGGCTATATAAATGATGACATAGAACCTAAGAGGAGCAAGAGAGTTCACACCTCCAAGGACTTTGGTCTTAATTTTTATGCCTTCTCTATAGAGAGTAACCCCACCACTCTTCAGGAAGCCTTGTCTGCTTCAAACGCTGACCTTTGGCAAGAAGTCATTAATGATGAAATGGATTCACTAAAGCCCAATAAAACCTGAAAGTTGGCATACTTACCTTCTGGCTGTAAAATCATTGGCTGTAAATGGGTGTTAAAAAAAACTAAAACCTAATGGCTCGATTAATAAATATAAAGCCAAACTTATAGTAAAAAGTTACAGGCAAAGAAAAAACATCGATTTCTTTGACACGTATTCTTCAATAACTAGAATTACTTATATTCGAGTCTTATTTGCTATTGTTGCTGTCCAATATTTGATTATCCACCAAATGGATGTAAAAATGACTTTTTTAAATGGTGACTTAGAAAAAGAAATTTATGTGGGCCATTCTGAGGGTTTTGTTGTCCACGAACAAGAACTCAAAGTGTGTAAATTGAATAAATCTCTATATGGTCCAAAACATGCACCTAAACAATGGCATGACAAATTTGATACTTTAATGATATCAAATGGTTTTAAAATCAACAAAAGTAATAAATGTATTTACTACAAATTTGATAATCATGTTTGTGTCATTATTTGTCTGTATGTTAATGACTTGTTGATATTTAGTTTTAATATATCAATTATAACTAGAACTAAGTCGTTGTTAAGTTAAAATTTTGACATGAATGACTTAGGAGAAGTTAATGTAATCTTGGGAATTTAAATTACTAAGTCAGAACACGGAATCTCTCTTAATCATTCTCATTACATAGAAAAGATTTTGAGAAAATACAACTACTTTGATTGTAAACTTGTTTGCACTCCATTTGATTCTAGTGTCAAGTTATTTAAGAACACTGTCAAGTTATTGGTAGTCTTCGGTATGCTACTGACTGTACCATACCTGATATTGCTTACGCTGTTGGAGTTTTATGCAGATTTACAAGCAGACCTTGTATGGAGCATTGGTATGCTATTGAAAGGGTCATGTAGTATCTAAAAAGAAACATGAACCTAGGATTACACTATCAGAGGTTTTTCGTTATCCTAGAAGGATACATCAATGCCAATTGGAACACTTTTTCGGATGACTCCAAGGCAACCAAAGGATATATTTTTAACATAGCAGGGGACGCAGTCTCTTGAAAATCCAAGAAATAAACTATCTTGGCACAGTCTACGATGGAGTTTGAGATGATAGCGCTAGCTGTTGCTAGTGAAGAGGCAGGATGGTTGAAAAACCGACTGTTAGATATCCTTCTATGGGAAAGACCGATACCAGCCATACTAATCCACTGCGATAGTACTGCAGCTATTGTAAAAGTTCAAAATCATTATTATAATGGCAAGAGACGACAAATACGTTGTAAGCACAACATAGTGAGAGAGCTACTCACTACTGGTGCTGCTAGAATGGATTATATACTAACTAATGAGAACCTGACTGATCCTTTAACGAAAGGACTAGAACGGGAAAAGGTGTGGAACACCTCGAAGGGCTTGGGTCTAAAGCCCGTTGAGAAATGAGTCACTTGTGATGGATACGCAACCTATGGATTGGAGATTCCAAGAAATAGGTTCAAAGGGATAAACAAGTCACATAGTGATATGCTATGAATTATGCTAAAAGAATTACACTCTGAGTCCATTCCTAAAAAGCATGATATCCTGAAACGAGAAAAATGTTGAGTTACGATATAGCTCTTAATGAGTTCTATAGCTTCATGTGGAGTGTACCTACGCTACAGGAGTACTCTTGATAGACTCACCTATATAACTGTAAAAGTGAGGCCGCTTTCTATGAAAATTTTGGGCAAATACTCTAGAGCATTCATTAAACCGGAATATAAGCACATGGCCATAATGTGCTGGCTTGAAACACCACACAAAAGGAGCTATGTGTGTTGTGCGTTCAGACCTAGAGTTCAAGACTCAAAGTCACTCTATATTCCATCTGAAGCATTTTCACTACGTAAGGGTTCAAGTCGAAAGACACCCTTACTTATGCATATCTTCATATTCTATTGCTTACGAAACATGATTTTTAAAAAATACAAGTGAGGGATTGTTGGGTTTATAGTGTATTTATGAAAAACCTCCTTTTGGTTTCATTCAAACCGAGTCAAAGATCTTTTGATATTGATTCTCATAAATCATGTCTAACGGAACTAAAATAATTACTAATTGATATTAAATCCCATGAATCATGTCAAATGGAGCCAAAATAATTGTTTATTGATATTAATTCCATGAATCATGTCTAATAAAAATCTATAGCCTACCAAGACAATTGTTAATTGATACTAATTCTCATGATTCATGCCAATTGAAAACTTATATTTATTATAATGGCTAATTAATCCCTAACTTTATGCCTTAATTTTCTCTCTTCATTCCTCTTCTCGTCCTATAAATAGGACCCTTCTTCTACTTTGAAATATACAAAAAATAATACAGTTCTCTCTCTCTCTCTCTAAAAGGCTATTGTTCTATAAGCTATTCTACTTCGATTATGTGGTGCATTTCGGCTTTTCTCCGTGTTGGAAAAGTTGAGACAGGGGCCGATTCTGGGCTGTTTTATCCTGAGGACGACGTGACTGCAACTACTTGCACAGAGATGGTAGAGCCGTGAAACATCTTAAAGAGAGTGACTTAGTTCACGACTCATCCCATCTCCAACCACTTTTCGTTATGATATTTTAGATTGTTTATTTAAGCAATCTACAAGTAATCCGTTCTTATTTTTTTTGGCTTCAATTCCAACATAACTTATCGTTCGTAGTAGTAGCAATTCGGAAGTAAGAGTTGTCTTTATAACTATCAACCTCAAAGGGCTGCTAATCATTGTATGTTCTTTAAACTTCTACATTTCTTGCTAATTATTAATTAGTAAAGCATACTATTTCTTTTTGTATTATTGTTTCTTTAAATCATCTTCATGAGAAGGTAAAGAAATCCTTTTCATTAAGGTAGAAAAGAACCGTAGCACAATTGCTTGGTAATTTTAATTTAATATTTTTTTTTGTAAAGATTGTTTTATCCTTACTGGCACACTCCTTTTACAAAAACAACCAAGAAGCTAAAATAAGAATATTTCATTGCAAATTTGTAATATTCAAGCAAAAAAATTAAATTAACTACTAAAAATTACAAAATTATATATCAAACAAACAAGGATAAAATAATATGTATATATATTGTATATATATCCCAAAAGCTAAGGCCCTTGTTTTAAATATGTACTGTCACGGCATCCACCATTTTAATAATTTTTTTGGGCAACTCTTCTCTTATTAAGAAAACCACCTCTCACTTCTTTTAAAATAGATTTTTTTTATAAAAATATATATATTCATCAATTTTACTTTTGTCTTTATTTTTATTAGAAAAATTAAAAATAAAGCAGCACCCATTTGTGGCCCGTTACTTTTTTTAGACTCTGCATACACATAAATTTTGTGTACCTAACTATCTTTTTATTTTTATTTTTTTATTATAATAAATAATTCATTCGCCATTAGAAATATCACTTTTCTTCGACTTACCCGTGTTAAGTTTGCCATCAAGGCACGTTAACATAACATACTTTTTCTATTCAAATTGGGGTTTGAAACCAAACTACTTTCCCAAGTTCTCTTAATTGAATTGCAATTAAGTTCTAAAATGTATTGAGTCGGGCAAGAAAAGTAATCAAAACAGAATTTGGATGAGTTCTTTCTCTTTTATCACTTAAAGAGCAGTGTGAAATAAAAATTTTATTGATTTTTTATTTATTTCAAATAAAAATAAAAAAAGAATAAACCTTATCATGTAAACCTAATTTCAACATCAATAGGCGCTCGTGGGTGCGGGTCTAATCGCGGGTCCATCTAATCAAGCGATCGACCGCAGCAGGCGTAGCCAATATAGGGCCAGTCAAAAATTTATTTGAAAGAAAAATGAGGTGACTTTAAGTTAAAGGCTTAAAATGATTAAAAGCTAAAAGATAAAAAATTTGCTTAAAATTATTATAATTTTTTAAAATTTATTTTTAAATAATTTTATATTCAATATAAATCTTGTTTAATAGATTTTGACGACTAGATTTTAAAAATATAATTTTTATTAAAAAAATAAATATATATAATAAAAAATATAAAAAAAATAAAATTCTTTAAAATTGAAAAACAAGCTTTTTAAATTTTTTTAATTTTAAAACAAAAAAGACAAGAAATTCTAAGGCTTAAAAGCCGAATGCCGAGGCCTAAGCTCCTACTTTTTTACACGCGTATAGACAAAGCAAAATGGGAGCATGCGGCGCTTAAAAGGCAATACATCCGATGCATGTAGTTAAGTGATTGAATAAAATTTTCTAATATTATTTCATAAATAAATAAATAAATATTATAATTTAAAAAAATATTGTTAAATAAATGTTACTCAACTACTTAACAACAGATATCGAATGAATCTGAAATTTTATGTGCTAAATAAACTCGACAAGTTTTACGAAATAAATAGATTCGATCATAAAGATTTATTTACAAAACCTCCCCAAACAAAGCACAGCACGAGCGTAAGCATAGCATGCATCCCGAGTCCTAGATAAAGCCGGTCAAAATCATCTTCTTCATCTACTTTTTTTTGGTAATTTTTTTTCGATCTTATAATTATTGGTGTTCAAATAATATAATTTTTTATATAGATAATATTTTTAGTAAAGTCTATAATACAAAGATTTAGAATATTAAAATGATCTCTCAAAACATTACAAATAAAAATAAAAAAATCTTAATTTATTTAAAAATTGGAATGGAACTGAATCGGGACATTTACTCAATGTGGTACTTTTCCTCATTTTTCTCTTTCACTAACTAATTATATATTTTTTTAATTTCAAATTCATTTTTTTTATTTTAAATCCAAACATTTTTTTTTACCTTCTTTATTTTAAACTTTTCTCTTTATCTTTTGTTAAAAATACATTTTTAATAAATGATTGTTCAACATCGGAGCACCTATATGTTATAACAAAATTTTTAAAAAACTCTACTGAACATTATAACACATGCGAACAAAAATCTCTCAATATTTTGCTCTAACTTTTGTTCCTTGATTTTATATATATTTTTAGAGGGAACAAAATTGTTTTTTTTTCCCAGAAAATTGTTTCCCAGAAGTGCTCAAAATAATCTATATAACAAGTTAGTATGGTTAGATTGGGCCGTCTATCTTTTTAATCAAAGGGCTGTTATTCATTCTTCATCCTTCGATTAATGGTTAAAAACTAGACACATTATACTCTCGCAGGCTTTTCCATCTCTCTTCCTGACTCTCACTCACTGACCATTTCTTTTTACAAGAGACGGGAATGTGCTGTGTTGTGAAAGCACAGTATTGTGATTTGTCTTCTTTTTTATTTAGTTTTTGAATATATTTTTATGTTCGGATTCGCTCATTACGTAGAGTTTGTCGAGTTTTGTATTCACATAAAAATTTAAATTGATACGATACTTATAGCTAAGTAATCGCATAACGTTAATTTATAATTAAATAAATAAAAATTATAATTTTAAGAAAAAAAATGTTAAATAAATGTTATTCAATCACATAGGTATAGGTATTTGATTAACCTAAATTTTAAAGCAAATAAAAAATTCGAGAAATTCTACATAATCAACGGATCCAATCATAAAAACATATTCAAAAAATAAATAAAAAAAAAGTCACAGCATAAGTTGTTTAAAGTGATAAAATATAATCGATTCTTGTTAGTTTTAATTTATGTTGGAAGTGCTTTTTGACAGAGATCATACCTAGTCCCATACAAAATGTCACGAACCAGTTTAAGAAAGTTGTCCAGAAAGCTCACCGAATTTCTTTCTTTTTTTTAAAAGAACTTGTGCAGAAAATAAAAACAGTTTTTTTTTTTTCAAAAAAAAATAACTCCTTTTTTTTTGTTAAAGATGTACAAAATCTTTAAAGAATACTTTTGATCTCTGTACAAAAAATACTCAAGTAAAACTGCCTAAAATAGTCTAACGAACCTGTGCACTAAACTTTTTTTTTTTGTTTTTGTTTTATATTATTCCATAAACTGCCCAGAAACAAAACCAGTTTTCTACAAACAACAAAATCTACTTTTATATTACAAACAATGGAAAGAATTAATAGGGACTGTTACACAATTTTACACAATTTTTCCCAGTACACTACTTGTTACAACAACATGTAAAATATCAATCAACAAAAGATGTTATTACCTTTTCTTAACCTTGTTCTAGATAATGCAATAGTCTCTCTCTCCAATATTGTAGTTCACTGAATCTGGAACCTTGGTATGTTATTACTCATAAATTTTTATTGATTTTAAAACCAACCCTTTCATAGATCAATAAAAATGCACTTAACCTGATATGTTTCCTTCTAAAATAAAGAAGAAATTATACACGTACTAAGTGAAATTATATAAAGAGACCCGATTAACCATAGAAGGTGAATAGATTTATCCTAGGACAATTAAAAATTAAAAAGATTATTTAACTTTGATAAATAAATAACCATCATTCATGAGAGAAAGACACAAAATATAACATGAAAATCCTTGAGTAGAATCCAATATGAAAACCATGATACCAATACACAAAGCACTTTTTACTATAAATTAAAAAGGTACAAACTAGAAGAATGAAAGAATTACACATATTACCCAAACAACGACCTATCTTCTTTGCTTGAGACGGCTCCCCGAGCTCCTTCTTGGTTCCACAAATCCAAGTCATTTCAACTTCCCAATCTACATAACCTGATGCCTAAGATGTGATTTGAGCAAGTTTTAAGTGATGATGAATAACTAAAAATATAGAAAGAATAATGTGTAAGTGAATACACAATCTATGTTATGAGTACACTTTAAGGAGATGAAATGCACTTAGAATGCTACAAGAGAGTTGACAAAAGATTGACAAGATGGATGGAAGTTAAAGGGGTCAAATCTGTCAATCAAAGCTCTCAAAATTTTTTTTGGTAACCCTAAAACGAGAAAAAACAAAAAACTTATATACTACTAGGATTCATGACAAAATGGTGGCAAAAAATTGGCTCAAAGCGATCGAGCGCCTTGCGAGTGCATGCGAGCGCATGAACGCTCGAGCACGCCGCAGGCACCTAACGAGTGCCATAAAGGCGTTTAACCTAAGAGCGCTCAAGCGCTATTCAAGTGCAGAATGAAGAGCTTAAGCACCTCGTAAGCCCATGTCGAGCGCTTTAAAGCGCTCAAGCACCCAATGAGCACATAACTAGCGCACCCTACTAGAGTTGCCGAAAGAAACATCAATAAAGGTTAAGCACTCGAGCACCTAACGAGCGCACCATGAGCGCCAAGACAGCGCTTGAACATCCAAAGGGCGCCTGGCGAGCGGAGTTCACTAGAAAAGAAAAGGAGCAACATGGAGAGGTCCAGCACTCGAGTGTCTCGCGAGCTACAAACAAGCGCTGTGAAGCGCTTCAGCGTCTAAAGAGCGTTTACCGAGCAAAGCCTACTAGTTACAACCACTCAAACTAGCGCTTGAGCGCCAAGATAGCACTCGAGCGCCTATCGAGCGCTCAACGAGCACCGAGTCCAAAAAAAACTTTACAAGATGCAGGAAGATGGGCCATGCAGCTAGATAATGCAAATGCAAAGCGTCCCAACCCAAATTGAACTACAACCAGCAAACCTAAGAGACGAATAATACAGATTCATGGTTATTTTGTCTAGACACTCGAAAAATGCCAATTACAGTTACAATCTCCCCATTTGGAATTTCTGGGACAAAATCCCAATCCAACAAAGAGACACAGGGAAATTAAAAACAAAAAAAAAACAAAAAGACATCCTATTCTATCTTTGATGCTGATAGGAAGAAAAAGATGTTCGAGATGCTTTCAAACCTGATACACAAGATATTAGATATCAACGAGAGATAGTTTAAGCAAGGGAAAAAAATGCATTCATTCATTAACTTGATAACATCTAAGATATACATATATTTCAATTTGCATAAACAAAATACTTGAGCTCATACATAGATAAAACAAAGTTGGGTACAACATGTGTATACATCAAAGAGATATGAATCCCAAAATCCCAAAATTATACAACATGAGAGTAGCACCTAACACCCGAAAAACCCAAAAGAAATACATAATCAAGAGATAAACTAGAACAAGCTAAGAAATACAACTAAGCTACTACAACGTCTCCCCCTTTTTGGCCCGAAAGACCAAAGGGGCTAAGAGCTGATGTCGTCGTCGTCGTCATCATGTGCCGAGCTCGAATAGTCGTTCTCGATATGCTGGGTGAGTCGCTAGACTTGAATATGAAGAGATGTGACGTGAGAGCTGAGATCAGTCATTCGGTGCTGAATAAGGTCCTAAACGGAGGCGAACTGGGTACGAAGAAGCTCCTGCCTGAAATAGAGGTCACGGACACTGGCATCGAAAGAGTCAAAACGGGCATCGAAAGCAGTGAAACGGGTGTCCAAGCACCGCAGATGGTCAAGAATGGTGATGTAGATGTCACCACCAGTAGAGGGTCCCGAGGAAGAGGAAGGTCCAGCAGATGCAGAGAAAGGAGGTGGAGGGATGGGAGGAGGCGCAGAAACCCCCGAAGCCAAAGCCGGGGAGAGAAGATGGAGGGAAAGACTGGCTCGATGGGAGGATACTCTAGGTCCAAACGAAGATGAGTAGAGATGATCCGGGATCTGCAAAGATGTGGGCATTGCTCACGTTCTCAGACTGAGCAGAGAAATCGCCTTTCGAAAAAACCAAAGGCTCAGAAGGGTAGAGGGGTATAGAACATGCATTGAACATGCGAGTCAATAAGGAGCAAAAGGGGAGACCCGCAGTCCCTTGGGGTTGATGAGCATAAGTGGTGATCTGAAACCAGATACGCCTTGGAAGGTCATAAGAAAAATCACGCCCAATGGGGTAGAGAAGCTCAGCTCGAACAAGCGGTATATCAGAGGTATGGCCGGTAGGGTCGATGATAGAGGCGACAATCTTGTTAAAGGCGCTATAGGGGGGAGAAAGGTAGGCCTGTTTGTAGCGTTGGGATTTAGGGGTTAAAAATGAGGGAATTTAAAGATATTTTGAAAAATATTTTAAACTCCTTAAAAACCAAATTTTGAAAACCCCATTTGTTGAAAATAAAATCGCCACTTAATTTTTGAGAAAAATTAAGAAAAATAAAATTGGCTACTGATCTTGAAAACGTTAACCAGAGAAAAAAAAGATTCAGGGGCTAAGGTACGAATTGGGGAAGGTGTTAGGCACCCCATTCGCCCAACCGTAAGGTTGGCCTCTACTAATCATCATTGGTTCATTAATATAATTTCTTAAATGCATACAAATAAAGAAAATTTTGGTAAAGAGAGAACATCCAAAATCAAGTATAGAAAAATACATAAAATATGTACATAACATTCCAAAATAAATAAGTG
>JAULJZ010218402.1:0-17963 GCA_032270985.1 Heliamphora pulchella | reverse complement strand
ATGATGACAAGATTAACTATGCAAATAAAAAGAAATACATGAATTGAGATTAAATATAACCCGATCACCCCAAAAGAAAGGGAATGGGGTTAGAAAGACCGGGAATCCAAGCGAGGTACCTGGATTGCCGGGGAATCCTCAAGTCGGGAAATGTACTCCAATTATCTAGTCCTCGGGGGGTGATCCAAGTAATGTGGGTTTCAATGTAGGTATGGGAGATTAGGGACTCGGTATCTCAGCAGGGTTTTGGCGTCGGGGCTCGGGATCGCTCGATATATCGACAGAGTCTCTCCCACTCAAAATTCCTACTGAAAACGTACGCCGGGGTACAGTATTTATAGAATTCTTCAACCAATGAGGTGTTGCCATGTTTTGGGCACGTCAGGCCATTCGAAGTTGGCGGCCGCCACAATGCAAGTTGGCGGCCGCTGGGTTGGAAAAGGTTTTATTGGTGGCCGTCACAATGTGAGTTTGCGGTCGCCATGTTGTCTAGGGTTTCCAAGAGGTTCTATTGACGGCCACCACAATGAACATGGCGGTCGCCACTTCTGGCAATGACTTAGGCAACAAGTTATCGATGGTTTGGTACAATTTCATTGGTTTTGGAGATTTTGAAGGTTTTTGATGACTGGGTTCAAATACCGAGCTTGGATCAATTCCCGAGGATCGTATTGAGGCACTATTCCCACCTGTTTTTATCATCGAATTCGCCTAAAATTAGGCGGGGTCAAATTGGGGTGTCTACAGCCGGTAGTCTAGAATGTCCGCATTGTGTAGCAATATGCCCTGGTTCACCACAACGATAATAAACGATTCCCTGGTTGATCCTTGGACAATCCTTCTTAAAGTGGTCAAGGGCTCCACATTTGAAGCAACCATTTGTTTTTGTCTGCTTTGTTCATTCAATTGTTTCCTTCTTAGCTCAGTCCCCTCTAGGTTTGAAATTTCTCACAGTCGACTGATGACTCTGGCTTCTGAAAGCCTGTGGCCTTAGAGCACCACTCATAGTACCATGCCCCCTATCTTGCTCGTCGTTAGATTTCTGAACTTGCGCTTCTTAAAGTCTTCTCATCTCCCTTCCCCCACTTTCACATCTTTCTCGATCATTTTTGCCTTGTTAACTAAACTTGCGTAGTTATTCATTTCGAGAACCATCATCCTCGTTCTGATCAAAAAACTTAACCCCTTTCTAAATCTCATGCACCTCGTCTCCTCATCATGTATAAGCTGGGTGGCATATCGTGATAATTCTGTAAACTTCATCTCATATTCTGCTACAGTCATCCTGCATTGTTCCAGATCAATGAATTCTTACTCCTTCTCATATTTGTAGGTTATGGGTTTATATTGTTCATCAAACACCTTCACGAAACGATCCCAAGTAATCATTTGGGGTACGGGAAGTTCAGTTCCTGGCATCGACATTTTTAATAATCGCTCTATGGCTTCCCACCATTGATACGCTTCTCCTCTGAACATAAAAGCTATGAGGTTGATCCTACCATCTGTCTCTACCCCTAGCCTATCCAAAATACGTTTGGCATTCTTCAACCAATTTTCTGCTTCTACAGGGCTAAGGGCTCCTGTGAACTCCTTTGCACCCAAGTCCTTGAATTGCTTGATTAGGGAGTTATTGTTCCGTTCAGCTTGCATTGCGATCCACCTCACATTTTGTTCTGTCAGTCTTGCGATCACCTCCAACATCCTAGCGGTTGGGTTAGGTTTGACAGGTCCTACTTGTGGATATTCTTCTTGCTGCATTTCATTAATTTGGTCCGGGTTCGAAGACGCTCTGTATGAGTTTTCCATGCTTCTCTCTATTGTAAGAAAGGTGTACATTAGGGCTCGACAGAAGAGTCCAACTTATAGACAAAAGGACAAGAACAAACTATCTACAAAAGGTTTTAATGACACAAGGGTCGTCCCACCTAAACCTAAAACCCACTTAGACTTTGTAAATCGACAACAACACAAGACCCCTCCAGGGTTATCTCCCCAATCTGATAACTTGCTTAGACTTCCAATTAGGACCATGCGTCTACAGAACGCATTTTTCAAATGAACCTCAAAGCCAGTCAGTCAGATGCCCGAAGGCAAAGGCATAACAACCCCAAGCCTAAACCACTCTTCTCAATAAACAGCGAGACGACACACTTAACCTACGGTCCACCACAGACCACACTCTGATAAGTCTACAAAACCTATAACCTAGGGCTCTGATACCAAAATGTAATACCCCACTCTCGGAAGGCACTAAACCTACATAGAGGGATGTGATTCCGCCGCAGACCGGCAGCCAAAGAGAGGGACAGGAGATAAGGATATTAAAAAACCAAACAAGAACTTCGAAACAACCATTACACTTAATGTCAAAAGGGGAAAAGCATGAGTCACTAGAGACTCGCCATCCCAAGGCATACATTACTTCTAAAAGATCAAAAACCTTTAGATCTTATACATGAAGCTTTGCCAACATTAAAACTAAACAAAATAAAAATTGGCCAAAACGATTCCCAACACCAGATCCAAAACTACTCGACGACGCTTGTGGTGGACCAACTCCTAGCTGTTCCTGTTATTTACAACCACAGACGTTACAGAAGAGTGCACTTAGCATTATCATGAATAGAAATGATAGTTACTTAGTTAATGATAACTGAAAACTCTTTCTAAAAATAGTTCATCACATTTTTCACAAAAAACAATAAAAACTGCTGCATTTGCTTGAACATGAAAATATCACCAATTATACAGAACCTTCTCAGTACTGTAAACAAAAATATATTCCTGGCTTAATCACCACAATTTAAAATGAATAACCACTTTCTCAAAACTACAACTAAACCCCAACAGTGTCCAAGTAGTCATTAACCTCACGATCGGGAGTTCTGACGGTACCGTAACCTCAATTCTCAGTGCACGGATAGCAATGTGATAAAATGAGAGCCACTCTCTCCTAAGCAGAAGTGGTATGTGCTATAACCCGGGACTCAACCCAAAGCCTTTAAGGCAAAAACCCCTACTTAACGAAAAACCTCCCTTATAGGGACAAATTAAAAATCCATAGTTGGGTAACCTCCCTCAAAACGGGAT
The DNA here is from genome assembly GCA_032270985.1 of Heliamphora pulchella. Lineage (NCBI taxonomy): Eukaryota > Viridiplantae > Streptophyta > Magnoliopsida > Ericales > Sarraceniaceae > Heliamphora > Heliamphora pulchella. The sequence continues at coordinate 14,870 of JAULJZ010218402.1, read as the reverse complement.
ATAAAAGAGCTGAAAACCCTTGTAACATGGCACTTTGGAACAACCACAAAACATTAACCATACATTTATAATAACATCATGCTAGCTCAAAACATCATAGATAGCATACTTGAATTAAAAACATCATGGCTTTTGAAAACAACAGGTTCATGCGATCATCAAACTGGTCATAGTTCAAAACATATGCTTCAAAGCATTTTCGTGCGTCATTTACATAAATTCAAGTTCAAGATAATGGCTAAGCACTCTCACCTTGTATTATATGCATATGAACTGAGCCTCCCCCGGCAAGCTAAGCAGGACCCCCGGGTTCCACAACCTCCGTGCCTAACAAGCAAAACACGACTCGACCGTTAACACAGAATTCTCTCCCTTTAGCATTTGAAACTAAAATGATTCTGACCATGGAATGTTTTCTTGATTTTTGGGACCATGGTTACTTTTTTTTTAGGTTTAAGGGGTACTACGCGCTAGCCTAATCCTTCACTTGTTTAAGAATTTTACTTAACCATTTATTACTCTCTTCCAATCATTAAATTTTAAAGTACCATAGCATCTTGAGATACTTAAACTTGGAATTAGATTATGATTTTTGGTGACGATTTAGATTAAACTATTCCCTACAACTTTTATGTTTAACACCAATGCCAAAACCAAAGGAAAAAGGGTGACTAAAGCATTCTTAAGAAAAAATAGTTCAGTACTTTTCTCAAGATTTTACCAAAAATATGCTTTTGTTGGTCTTGGGTTTGGGATAATAGATCAAGTCCACATTAGGCCATTTTTGAGTATGTTTTATTTTAACATATACCCTACAAGTTTTATGTTTAGAGCTAAGGGTAGTTGTTTGGAACATGTTAGACTTTTTGGCCATTTTAGAAAATAGGTTTGGTTAGTCGCCAAAACTCAGTAGAGCCGGTTTCGGACAGAGGGTTTGAAATCGTTCTGGGGTATCATCCCGAGGCTTTAAGATCTAATTGCTGGACAGCTTCTAGTTCAATATCTTAGATACAATTTTCATGTACACCACTTTTGGAATAGGTCACTAAAAATAGGGGTTTTGGGCTACACAAAAATATGTGACAGAGATGTCCTTTGAGGGATGAAACTTAACAAAGACTTTTAGAGAGGTTTTGACCTAACAAAACACAATATTTTGTGCTCATTTTTGGTGGGTAGATATATATAAATGTTATCTACAACCTTTATGGTTTTACCAAAGTTCTGATCTCATTGTCAACTAGGGTTTTTAGATCGATAGTGTTGACTTGTCGAAAAGCAACACACTTTGATAAAATTACAATATCTCGAGTTCTACCTATTCAAATAAGTTGAAACGAACATTGGATGAAAGATAACACAAAAATATAAATCTATATATAAAGAACATTCTTAGATCAATTTTCTACATTGAGTTATGGTGTTTCAAATTTAGGGCAAAAACATCTATGTTCTCAAAAATCAAGTCTCTTATGGACCAAGTCTTCTACTTATGATACGTCAAGTTTTTGTCCCATTTCTTTGCATGCTTGTATTTCAGACATTAATATCAAGGTTCCAGCACACTTATAGGTCATCAAACTAAAAGATAACCACACACATCTAATATCATCCATAATCATAACAGTCCCAAATTCTTCACTGCGACGCCATTTCGGTTTGATTTCGGTTCTTGATTCTTAGAGTGTTTAAAGAGATGTGTTGAGGAATATTTTGAGAGACATTAGACATAAGGTTTAAAGGTTTTACTTACCTGTTTGAGAGATCAAAGGAGGGTGGAGGATGGGTTTGGACTTAGCTTTAGAAAATTTCCCTTGATTTCTTCCTTTTCTTTCTTTTTCTCCCTCAGACTCACCTTAACACTCAAGAGCAAAGAGTTTCTGGTCTCTCCCCCTCTCTTGAACAAAAATATCATGTATAGAAGAGGGTGTTTGGCTTGCTTTATATAGGCAAGGGCTAGGGGACACAAACGAGACAAAAAGTACTCTTAAAGGACTTTTTTCTTCTTTTTATTAAATGAGACTTGAGATGAGTTTAGAGGGTGCAATTTTTTAGGGCTAAAAATCAGATATGGGGAAGATAAATAAAGCTAGGGGTCAGTTTGGGGGACAAAAATCTCATCCCCCATCAATCAAGGGACTTTTCTTGGTTTACGTGTCCTTATTGTGCAAGAAAATGTATTAAAAGTTAATTTTATATATATTTTTGGTGTCTTTTCCTACTGAGACCTATTATTTTAGTATGTTTATGATAAATTTAGTATTCCCATGTATTATAATAGTTTCCATAGCAATTGATTAAATAGAAGTAATCTTTTAAGTCAAATTAAGCTATTTTGGCAATATCAGACTTTTTAACTTACTTTGTTGTGTATGAACATCAATAATGATTTGTTTCCTTTTGTTAACCTATAACACCATATTATTATGTATATTACATGCTCAACATGTATTGGATCATCATAATACTTAATTTAATACATTTCTCATCATTTGAAGCTAAAAAGAAAGCAAAAGCTACTTCTTGGCACTCTTCCCAAGGTAGTCGGCCACTAAGGGGTATTTTTGTTATTTTTTATATTATTTTGTCTTATACTACTTAATTGTACTTAAATTCTTGATTTAGGATATCCATGTGTCAATTTGAGTTTTTAAGACTTTTCGAGCTTAACTTTTGTCTCAAATAACTTAGTCTTATAACCTTGAGTTCTTAACCTCAATATTAGGGTTTTAATATATGCTTGTGTGGTTCCCTCTCTATTTCAGGTCTCATGCTTAAAAAGGTTAAACAATCGGGCCGGTTCTTCTTACCGAACTTAAGTTTGAGATTTCGTTTCTTTTGAGATGTTCTTTGTTTTTTATTCGTATTCTTGAGTTCGGGTTATTACAAATCACCTCCCACTTGCCTCTTTCACAAGTCTTCGATGATCAATTCACCCTCTCCCCAGGCCTTTTTGGGGGCCTTTTGTTGTACCCTCAGGGGGTTAGTTTCACCCTAACTCAACCATCAGGGGTGCGCTCATGCCGATCCATAAACCATGAGTATCCAAAATCGTTACACTCTCAACTACTTTGTGTTAGGGCTGATATTAAAAATTATAGATTTTATTTGATTTTAGTATTTAATTTTATTTTTTAATAAAATTAATTTCTATTTTATAAAAAATTTTATGAGTAATGTATGCAATATCATTTCCTTAATGTTATGCATGAATATTCTTTATTCTGTATAGTATGTAATCTGGTGAGTAGGGTACGATTTGCATACAGAAGACCATATTTTAGGTTCTTGCAGAATATAACTATTTGTTTATAGTTTAGATGAAAATAGGCATACCATCGATACGACTGTACTACAGACTTTTAGTAGGCCTGTCTTAGGTGTAAGGAACAGATAATAGCGTCGTCTATTGTTCTAACTCTCTATACTAGTACACTTTGTATGTATTGAACGAGACATATTAGGATCATTAATTTTATACTACTATATAAATTAATTCATAACCTAAGGTTATTGTGAGAGTGCTTATACTCTTAATCCTAAAATAATTATTATTTGCGTATATTTAATAGTCATTGTTTTAATTCATTATAGGGTGCGATCTTATATGGGTCTATATTTTCGGTAAGTTGGATAGTGGTATTAACTATATGGTGAATATTAATTATTGACAAAATTCACATCTCGATTGTTCAGGATTAAGGATACCCCTTTAAGGAAGTTTATAAATTTTGACCGGGCCAAACTCTGCAGATTGATTTGATTATTCGGCGGTCATATAAGTTAAGCGGATGGGCTTAAGGAATCTAAAGATGCCGATTAAATTAAATTGTCAATAATTAAATTTAATTGGCGATTATCAAAAATCTTAACGTGAGAAGATGAGTTAAGCATTTAATAACAGGAGCTTAATGCAAGATGGTCTTTAGATTATTGCTCAGAGTATAGTTACAGTTCTTTAGTGGTGTGAACTGTAATTTAGTATTTTATGAAAATTGTAAAAATTGCTGTAAGGTTTTTATAATTACAGATACCACTGTGAGGTTTACATAATTATAGAAATTGCTGGATGGGTATCTATGGGTTACACTAGAAGTTTTTATTATAATTATTCCACAGGTCCCTGTTGTAACGCTATAAATATGCGGGTAGGATGAACCAAATTCATAACTCGTCTTCAAGACTAAGGTTGACCAGGTTCTGCCGGTACAAGTTCTCAAAGGATTGTACCCCACACTACGTTCTGGAATCGTATAAGGGAGTCTGACCGGAGCTTTAACTCAGAATCAAGAGTTCGTAGTTGGAGAATTGACCAAAAAGGTATTCATCTAAATTAACTGTGGTGACACGAATTTTATTTTGATCGTTCGACATCAAAAATTTTTATCTGGAGTCCATTTCAGCGATTACCCATCTAGTTATTTTTATTGAAAAATTGTTTACAAACATAATGATCTCGGCAGTTTTGCCTCCAACAATCTGTATCAGAGTCGTTTTGTTGTTTTGTTTACGGTTTATCGAGAGGCCAGGTAGATAGAACTATGCTAACTTTGTTTTGCAGGCATTCTACTCCCTATTTTATAATCATCATTATTTTTATATTTGATTAAATGGTGTGAATAATGATTTAATTATTTTTTAATCACGAGGGTTGATTGTGATAGTAGGCTTTTAGGATATCAACTTTAAGTGCACACCTAGGGCCACGACTTTGCTTATGATAATCCCTCAAGAGCTCTTGGGATAAGAAAATATTATCCGAGATACTCCGACCCTTAAGAAAAGTTGACTGAGCTGGCGAAACGATCTCAACCAATGAGCCTTTGACTCGATTCGCAATGATTTTAGAAATACATTTGTAAATAGTGTTGCAGCAAAAGATACGCCAGTACTCCTTAATGGATGAAGGGTTGGGGACTTTAGGAATCAGCGCAATAAGAATAGTGTTAGTCTCCTGGAGGAGATGGCTAGACTCAAAGAAACTTTAAATCGCCCTAATAACATCTTGACCCACCACATCCCAAGCATCTTTGAAAAAGCCAGCCAAGAAACCATCCAGGTTAGGGGCTATATTAGCTTTAACGGACCACATGGTAACACAAATCTCATCCTTAAAGACATCTCTCATCATACCCGCAATACTTTGGGGATATAAACGATTAGTGACAAACCCCTCTAAATCTCTCACCCCAACCCTATCCTCACAAGAATTTGTACAAAAAAGGCCATGATAATAACCAACAATGATCTCAGAGATATGGTGCTTCTCAGTGTAGACCACCCCATCCTCACTCGTAACCGAGGTAATTTTAGATCTATTACACTGGAAGTTAATAAATTTGAAAAAGAATTTGGAATTTTTTTCTCCCAGATAGAGCCATTGAATCCTAGACTTTTGTTTCAAAAAATTTTCCTCAGCCAAAACAAGCTCAATAAAGGATTTACATGCCCCCCACTCCAGGTCGTACAACGCAGTATCGCTAGGGGTCAGGTCAAGCCTAAGATGAAGGTCCTCAAGAATAGTTCTCTGGGTAGCCACATGATTGGATATATCGCTATACGAGTCCTTATTCAGTTTTTTGAGTTCAACTTTCAACAACCTTAGTTTTTGGTAGACCATATACATATCTAACCCCACAACATTTGTGCTCTAAACCTCCTTCACCAAAGGGATGAGTTTTGGGCTCTGAGCCCAGAAGTAAAAATAGTTGAACGGCTTCCTAGACTTAACACCCCCAAAGTCAATCAGGATATCAATCCTAGCATGATACAAGATACCAGGAGGGCCAAAAAATGCACTAGATTTCAACGTAGAGATGACCCAAGCCTCATTAACAAGAGCACGATCTATCATAAACTTGATAAAACTATCCCCCTGATGGTTATTGGACCAAGTAAATTGGATCCCACTATACCTAAGATCATCTAACTTAGCCTCATATAGACACTTATTAAAATCATCCATATGCACTGGCCATTTGCCACAACCCCCAACACGCTCATTTGGGTACCTAATAGCATTAATATCATCAAGCACCTGTGGCGTTGGGATTTTGGGATTTTTGAAAAATATTTAAAAAATATGGGATTCAAAAGATGTTTAAAAAAAATATTTTAACACCTTGAAAACTAAATTTTAAAAATCTATTTTTGTTGAAAACGGAGTCGCCATTTAGTTTTTCAAAAAAATAAAAAAAAAACAAAAATGGCTACTGATCTTTAAAACGTTTAACCAGAGAAAAAGGGTTCGGGGGCTAAGATACGAATCAGAGAAGGTGTTCAGCACCCCGTTCACCAAATTATAAAGTTGGCCTCTACTAATCATCATTGGTTCTTTAATAGAATTTCTCAAATGCATGCAAATAAAAAAAGTGGAGACAAGGAGGGAACATTCAAAATCAAATATGAAAAATACATAACATATGTACATAGCACTCCAAATTATGACAAATAAAGGGGTGAATTCCTAAATCCTACGGCATGCAACATCTAACTAAATGATACATGGAACATTCTCACATGCAATTTTATCAAAATAATCTAAACTAGCATGGTTCAAAAGAAAGAGTAAAAATAGGCTCAAGATGCTAAAATTACCTAAACATGATTTCCTACAAAATAACCTAAACTACTCTAAACATGCATTTAAAGAAAATAGCCAAAACATGCATATCACAAACATTCATTTAGAAAGAAAAATATGAACATGATAAGTATTAAAAATGAAAGATGCACAAGAATTCTATATTTTAAAAGAAAGTCTACTAACAAAGGAAACAAAAATAAAGGTGTTTAACAAAAGAGAGTTTGAGAAGAAAAAGAAAATGAAGAAGAAGTTTGTAAAAGAAAAAGATGCCAAATGAAAAGGTTAGAAAATACTACTAAAAGAGAACCTAACTATTTACATTTCATGAAAATAAAAGGAAAAAGAAAGAGAAGAGAAGAAAGCAAAAGAAATGAAAAGAATGATAGGGTTTTTACTATTTATAAAGAAAATTATAATGCCATTTAGAGGTGATAATTAATTTAAAAGTCTTTTTGTAATTTTTGGGTTTAACAGAATAAAAGAAAATTGCCATGAAGAAAATAGGACTATATATATAAAGAGAAAGTGGAGCTTTATAAGAAAAATAAACACTACTATTAAAAGAAAAGAAAAATAGAAAATAAATGCTTGGAAATGAGTATTAAGCTAATATTGAGAAAAAAAAAGTAAAATAAAATGTTAGCATTAAATGAAACGAAAAAGAAATGAGACATTAAAATAAAATTACATTACAAGAAAAGTAAAAGAAAAGACATTAGTATTAGATTGAAGATTGAAAAGAATGCTAAATGGAACAAAGAGAATAAAATGCTTAGAAAAAAAGGATTACACTAAGAAAAGGAAAATGAGAGCTAGGAAAGAGATATTAAGCTAGAAGAAAATTAAAATGGAGCATTAAATGTCACGCCCCAAACTCCGGGTCACGCGAAAAAGCCACTGAATAACCACCAAAATCGCCCGAAACAAGGGATTTAAAACCAGACAGCCAAACAAGGCCAAGACCTTTGTAAAAATGTACTACCGATGGTTTATTGATTTAAAAGAGTAGCCCAAAGATTACAGTTACAGCCTCATAGCTAAGCCTTTAAAAACAAAGTACGTGCTTTGAATAAGAAAATCTTTTCGTTTTAAAAGAAACTTAGGCCATTCCAAAATCTTCCTCGAAGCACAAAACTTTAAATGGAGCATAAATTATTTGAAAATTCTATTTGTAAACCATTTATCCCAACACCGAAAGACGAAATATGAAACTACGAAAAACAACAACCGACCTAAGGTTCTCTCGAAAGCATTAAAGCATGCATACATCCATAATCATAGTAAACGATTTACAACATGTTACAAATAAACTTGAAACATATATAACATGTATAAGCTACCTATCAAGACAAAACAAACGTCTTGTCATCAGCCACCTCCGGGCATCACCGGGTTAACCTACAGGAGCACGCTTACCTAAAAAAGGTTTTGCAGCAAAATTCACACCGTGAGCCGAAGCTCAATAGGAAACGACAGTAAAGCTATAAAGTAAGAAATATGTAATCACAAGCATATGGGCTCAACCACATGAGCCAAAAAGATTTTTCCAACCCAAAATCACAAGTTTTCCATCAGGCTAACACAAGTCTCAAAACGGTTTTATTTTATAAAACCCCACATTTTTGCCCTCAAAACCATGCATATCATATAGTGGGTGCTAACTCAATCACAAAGCCAAAAGGTTTTACATCATAAAACCCCAACTTTCCCATTTGACTCCCAAAATAGTTTTCCCTTCACAACCAAGCATTTAAACAACGCAAAACAACATTTTACAGTTGAAGGAAAACAATAACCAAAACATTACTTTCCCACTCGGATCACACATCGAGGAAAGATAAAAACAGTAAGTTGTAATAAAACAGTATGCTCCACTCAGGCCACACCGCCGAGGAGAAGAGGTAAAACAGTAATCAAAATATCATTTTCCTCGCAGAATGTACCATCGTGGAAAAGAAGAATATGATCCTATGTACCAACTCAATCATAAGAGGATAGAGGTAGCAACTATAGACCCCTGTTCAGTATCTAACCCCCAGATATCGTGGGATCGCCTAGATACACACAGGTTCTATAGGGAGCACCATGAACGTAACCACTCAATTTACGGGTTATGACCCCGAGGGAGCTGAGCACCCATCCGTCTCAATTTATGGGAACTAACCCGAAGGACCTGAGTACCTACGCTGCGCACGTTTTTGGACTTACACCGAGGGCAACTCGTGCCAAATACACGTCATCCTAGTACATCTACATAATCTTCTAAAAATAGTACCGTAGCTCAACTATGAAAATATTTCCTCAAAACAATACATTATACATGTATATAGATCCATCCATCAACATGGAGATCAACAAAATATTTTTAAAATGTATTTCTCCGTTTTCAATAAAACGTTTCAAAAATTGAGACTCAACCCCGAAAGCGAGCTCCAAACCTCCAAAACATAAAATGTTGAGATTTCATCAAAATCCCTTATTTTCCACCGTTTTCAAGAAAACCCTTTGAAAACCACATTACCACGTGTCATAAAGCATTATAAGCTAAGAAAAGCGAACAACATACTTTCTATCATAAAAACAAGGCTTAAACAGAAAATATGACATTTGATGCATTTTCTACCGATGAAAAAGCATACAATTACATATATTACCCTTATAACAATAGTAGGTCTAGAATCCTACCTCGTTGGGTTAAAATCCGACGTCTCGAAAATTAAACCTCGACGAAACAGAAATCTGACCGGATATATATATGAATCCCCCGGCACCAACATCGAGGATCCGCAGTCTGATCGCTGAAAATCGAGCCCTGGGCCTTCAAAATCTAGAGAGAAGGCAGAGAAATGGGAGAGAGAGAAACTAGATCTGAAATTTCAAAATATTCCAAAATATCTCCACGCCTGCTATTTATAGAAAACACCAAAAATCCTCAGTTCAGTCGACTGGACCCCCCACTCCAGTCGACTGAATAGCCTACTAGAAACACGAAAAACATCCACCGCCTTGGTTCAGTCGACCGAACACCCTAGTTCAGTTGACCGAACTATAAAAACTTGGTTCAGAGGACTGATCTAACCCCTCCTGTCGACCAAACCTCAGAGCAGTGTGTTTTTTTGAGTAAAAATTGTTTTTCCAACCTTAAGCCAAATCAAACAAGCCTCAACGGAACCCGACCACACGCCAAAGATGTACCTAACACCTTCCAAAGGTTACGAGATAACTCGAACACTTAATCATTTCAAAATGAATCAGGTCGGGGTCTCACATCTCTCCCCCTCTTAAAGAAATTTCGTCCCCAAAATTTAACACTGAAACTCAAGCTAAACAGCAGCCCGTAACCATCAACAATCTCATATGCAATCCCAGCAACACTGTACAATAGAAGAAATGCCCCGGCAATGCTGTACAACAGTAGACATGCCTCAACAACTGAAACCCCAAAAATTATCGTTACAAAACTAATACACAACTATCATCATGCAAGGCAAACACGGTGTGAAAAATCAAACCCACACAAACTACGCGCACGGGCAAGTCCCACTGATATCACTGTCATCCTGGAAACATCCCTGAAATACCGGATCAAAATCCATCTCACACCGCCAAACCCCAACATAGAGCAAGGAACAAATTCACCACGGTATCTGGTCTCAAACATGCTCTATGCTCGAACACAGAGACTATCACTCTCGTCTTCATTGCCACATACTGGCTCAATCACATCTCACCATGCTCCCCAAGGACCATCTCCACAAGTCCAAACACACGACGTCAAGCCCTGACATCTGTCACAGGAAGTCACACACACTGCACACAAACTTTACTCAAGTCTTGACGATCACCAAATGACCACCGACTTTGATACCACATCATCACCCTACCGATGCTAATATCTCCATTACTGAAGCTATCATGACACCAATCCACGAGTAACAACACAACACCCAATTCCAGAGAGAAGCTCACCAAAGAGAAGTTCACTTAACTCACCTAGAATACCAAAGAACAGATCTCATCAAACTTTTAAACCTTCACCCTCTACCCAAACTTCCATCACGAACCACAATTCTCACCTAGGAGAAACATCAGGTGGTACACCAATGTCCCAGACAAGGTTTCACACAACCGAAAACCAATTCGACATCAAAAACTCACGCAGTTGCCTGACCCTAACAAGTCACTTGGCCATACATGTTATGTAGACAGAACATCTCATAGGTATCCAAAACCTATATCATCCAAATCATAACTCTCATGCAATAGCACGTCACTGCACATCTCAACGTCTTATCATCAGATCACTGATACCAAAACTGCAGACCAATCTCATGTCGAACACGATCACCATCATCAGACAAAGCAACAAAGACTGTCATCCAACATCAAACCACACACGCCTAACACATACAGTAGACCTTTGGGTCCACAATAGCACACTATTCAGGCCCAAGATACCAATCAAGACTTGCATCTTACACTTTTCAATTTCCTCACATCCAGACCTCATCACGACCCTTCCGTTCCCAACCAAACAATCGTGTTGGTCCGAACAAGCCACGCCAACCAAGGCTTCTCCAACATCATACTCTCGAAACCACCATCTATACAAACAATAGTTATTCCGAAGCATAACACTTACCACAGTCGACAACCACTTCTCGACCCCAAGAACTCTGAGCAGTTCCAAGTCCCAAACAGGACCCAAGCCAAACTCACAAAAGTCTACCAAAAAACCCACCAAACACACATCACAGCCGTACTATTTCGATAAACCCCCGCTCTGACAAGAGCTAGAGACACAACCATATGCACACAATAGTCAACGATCCTTAATTGATCCCTGTAAAAGAACTTTACGTCTCGACATCAACTCCTTTGTCGACAAGAGTCATCACAAGCATTCCAGTCTACCAACCGAACCTCATATAGATCACAATCCAAATGGTTCGACCACCCGTTGAAACCACGAAGGATTAGTCCAACCATCACCCAATCACAGTGACACAAGTTCCCGAGTCACAACTCCAAGGGTCACACATGGGTACAAACCCACTGAGATTCCACAGTCTCAGAACACAACCAAATCTGAACCAAACAAGAACCTGGCATATCTATCCAACTGAGATGAAACAACTCACACCAGACAGTCATCTACAAGACAATTGTCCACAAGAAAACTCTCTCTCTCCTTCCATCCCAAGGAAAAAAAAGGCCAACAAGAAACCATGACCCAACCTCGGCGTACTGGGAGTACTCCTTAACACTTAGCCTCTAAGAACTCTATAAGTCCTAACTCGAGACCACATCGACTACAATCGCACAGCTGCTGTCAACCACGATCATGATACTCAAACCATCTGCTACACCAAGCTCTCAACGCTCAGACCTCATTCACATACGTTAACACCATCCATCAGCATACTTGGCACAACACATACCATTGTGCCCAAAACCTCACTTCACAAGGTTGCGCTTACTCACCTACCTAACTCCTGCTAGAAAAACCACAATCACGTCACAGCCTCAAGCTCACTGTCCAAGGCACAACATCAAACAAAGGGAACCCAATTCTGAGACCTTTCATTTAGAGTTACTAATAACTCCCACAACTATGCAGACACCTTCCACACTTTCGCTCTCAAAGCATACATCGATCACAGGCATCATACCCTACAATTTTTCACCTACCATCCCAGGCCAACCAAACCACACGATCCATTGATGAACCTCATCACTCCACACCTCGCTCCCATGGGTAAACAACATACCCATCTCTGAACCTAAGGTGGAATACAAACAACCTCCAAACATCTCATACCCAGGATGCGTCATCTCAGCACTAAGCCAACCACATGAACCTCGCACGGTTCCCAAACGCGATTTCCTAATCACTAGGATATCAACCAAACCACTAACCTGCCTTCCCGTAGGAATCTCACAAAACTGATACTCATCGCAGGAGCCCTTACACATTCCCATACAGCCATAACCCGTGCTCTTCCCTGCATAACTGCAATTCATACTCATCCCCATATCCATGAGCTCACTCACTCGAAACTCAATTTTTTAAACCTCAAAAGGTATACAACATCTAAGGTCATCAGACTACTCAGACTACCAACAACATCCTGCTGACCACTATCGATAACCTAACTACTAAGAAACATCTCCAGAACCACACGTTCTGCCATCTCAACATACGCTCGGCCAAGGATCTCTATGCTCCCATCCACTATGTTCCCGTCTATACCCCGTCCCGAGTACACAGCTCAAGACATAGCATGGCTCACGAAGTATCTAATCCATCATACGGCCAGAACCACGTATACCATGACACCGAAGGGATTGTCACCATTCCTAATCCAATCACATCGACTGATTTTCCAGGGTCTTCGACACCCCATCACCTCGGCTCACAAGGTCAACCATAACGCAACTCCGACATCCACTAGCCTATTCTCAAGGGAGCCAGCTACTATACCTAAGCAACTAACTAGGCTTCATCTGCACCTGAACAAACACTATTCGTATTAACACCTAACAGATACCAACCGAGGCCAACCTAACACGGTTGAACTCAACTCACTGATGAGTTCCAGAACATACCAAGCGATCGACGCTCAACCCATAACCCTGCTTCTGCAATTGATAGCAACCGAGTCGCATAACCAAGACCCAAACCACAGTCTCGTCGTCTCTAAGGGTGTACAGGTCGTATATGAAGAAAGCATGAAACACGACAACCTATGGTCAATCTATCATGTTATTTCTACCACATACCACATAATCATGCTAGCACATAGTCACGACGATTAAGCAGACACAACACCGATACCGAGGAGAACCAGCAAAAATGACGCGTCACTTTGGAAAACCTACTTAGATTCCCTGCTAAAAATCACGTTCATGAAACGCGGTTCTAACTTGGCTCCCAAGTTTGTTAATCCAAACGCCCAAAGGTAAGACTAATCAATCCTAAGGTCCAACCTCCATGCTCACATATACACGATATCAACATGCTCATATTCCAAACACAAGCAACCAAGCACACACGCATCCTCACAAGGTAACACATCATCTTCTCACGGCTCATAGGTGTTCGAACCCAGAGCTCTAATACCAAGTTGTCACGCTCCAAACTCCAGGTCATGCTAAAAAGCCACAGCCTAACCACTAAAATCGCCCGAAACAAGGGATTTAAAACCAGACAACGAAACACGGCCAAGACCTTTGTAAAAATGTACTATCGAGGGTTTATTGATTTAAAAGAGTAGCCCAAAGATTACAGTTATAGCCTCATAGCTAAGCCTTTAAAAACAAAGTACGTGTTTTGAATAAAAAAATCTTTTTGTTTTAAAAGAAGCTTAGGCCGTTCCAAAATCTTCCTCGAAGCACAAATGTTTAAATGAAGCATAAATCATTTGAAAATCTCGTTTGTAAACCATTGATCCCAACAACGAAAGACGTAGTATGAAACTATGAAAAATAACAACCGACCCAAGGTTCTCTCGAATGCATTAAAACATGCATACATCCATAATCATAGCATACGATTTACACTATGTTACAAATAAACATGAAACATATACAACAGGGATAAGCTACCTATCAAGATAAAATAGGTATCTTGTCATCAGCCACCACCGGGCATCACCGGGTCAACCTACAGGACCACGCTTACCTGAAAAAAGTTTTACAGCAAAATCTCACACCGTGAACCGAAGCTCAATAGGAAAAGACAATAAAGCTGTAAAGCAGGAAATATGTAATCACAAACATACGGACTCAACAACAGGAGCCAAAAAGGTTTTCCCAACCCAAAATCACAAGTTTTCCATCAGGCTAACACGAGCCTCAAAACGATTTTATTTTACAAAACCCCACATTTTCGTGCTCAAAACCATGCATATCATATAATGAGAGCTAACTCAACCACAAAGCCAAAAGGTTTTACATCATAAAACCCCAAGTTTCCCATCTGACTCCCAAAACAGTCTTTCCTTCACAACCAAGCATTTAAACAATGCAAAACCACATTTTATAGTTGAAGGAAAATAGTAACCAAAACATTACTTTCCCACTCGGATCACACACTGAGGAAAGATAAAAATAGTATGCTCCACTCATGCCACACCGCCGAGGAGAAGAGGTAAAACAGTAATCAAAACATCATTTTCCTCGCAGAATGTACCATCGCAGAAAATAAGAATATGATCCTATGTACCGACTCAATCACAAGAGGATAGAGGTAGCAACTATAGACCCCTGTCCAGTATCTAAC